>JAQZBX010098186.1:0-11618 GCA_029593785.1 Cabassous unicinctus | reverse complement strand
AAAAAAAAAAAAATTGAGGCGCAGAGGCCTAAGGTACGAAGAAATGAGCCCCAAGGGATCATTTCTAGACAGGGATAAAGTTTGGGGTAGGGTGAAGGTTACCACTCTCCAGCCTAATGACAAGATAGGCTGTCTGTATCCCAATTACCTGGGAAGACTGTTAGATATATAGATGACCTGAATCACCCACCAGAGATTCCAATTCAGTTGATCCAGAGAGGGGCCTGGGAATCTATGTTTTCAAGCATCTCAGGTAATTCAGAATTTCAAGAAATCTAGGCTTCTTTTAGTTTGGGGTCCTACAGAAATATAAATGCCATGCTTGAGACAAAAAGGTATTTTTGTTCTTATGATTATGTTTTCACTTTGAAAAGAGAGGGTCCAGAAGACATCCCTAGAGGAATGATCATATTGGAGGGCGTGGTTAGTGAATTTCACATTGTGGAAGGAAAGGTTAGGGCAGAAACCCAAGGGATTTTCAAATTGCCCTGATCTATGGAAACCAAGACCTTGAAAGGCTCTGGACAGTTTTACTGAGATATACATGGGAAAAAATAACTAATGTAATTTATTGACTATAGTTAACAACAATAGTGTACTGTTTTGTAGCAAAAGCAAAGAAAGTACTATATTAATGCTAAAAGTAAAAAAAAAAGAATGTGGGGTTTGGTTTTGTGAGATATGAACATTAAGTATTTTTTCCCTCTTCATTTTTTAAAATTGAGACCTTGACTGCCATTTAACTCATCTGTGTTTGTGTTTATCTTTATGAACACCAGAGGAACAACTGAGTGTGTTGGGAATTAGATGAAATAAAAGTGCCTGGACAGAACATTTTAGGAGTAATGTTTCCATTTCTTGTTAAGTTGCCTTTATCTGATTTTATTTTTTGAATTTGAACTAAAGTTTGAAAGAAAAAAAAAAAAGATTGGAAACACCCAGTTTTGGTAAGCTTGTTCGGGAAGAGGAATCCTAACATACTCTTGGTGGTAAGGTTGTTTGACACATTTTTTTTTTAAGTTTTTAATTTGTTTTTATAAAAATATGGGACGTTTCACAAATTTGCGTGTCATCCTTGCACAAGGGCCATGCCAATCTTCTCTGATACATTTTTTTTACTTTATTTTTTACATTTAATAATTGAAAATATAAACAATTAAAAACTAAAAAGTAAACACAGATGAATAAATATATACATTTCTCAATTAAATGTAATGGAAACATAAAAATTTTTTTTTAATCAAACAATATGAAAAAAACAACATGTTACACAATATATTTGGTTCATAGTAACTCAGTCATACAGTATTTGTCCTTTTGTTTCTGGCTTGCTTCGCTCAATCTGTGATACATTTTTGAAGAACAAATTGGCAATATCTATTCATATGTAAATTGTTCTTAGCCTTTGACTTAGGAATTCCACTTTTAAGAATGTATAAAAATCATTTCACAAGTGGGGGAAGATGTATGGTAGCAGGATGTTCATTGCAGCTTGTTGGGGATTGAATCATGTGCCCCACAAAAGGCATGTTCAGGTCTCAACCCCCGGTCCTGTGGGTGTGAACCCATTTGCAAACAGGACCTCTGAGGATGTTAATAGCCAAGGTGTGCCCAAACTGAATGAGGGCGGGCCTTAATTGAAAATGGCTGAAGTCCTCACAAGCAAAGGAGATTTGACATAGGAGAGGCTATGGGGAGCAGACAGAAGCTGAAGTCAGCGGAAGCCGAAAGAGAGAAAAGACGCTGCCATGTGCATTGCCATGTGACAGAAAAGCCAAGGAACCCCAAAGATTGCTGGCCAGCCAGAAGATGCCTTTCAGCCTCTGAAACCATGAGGCAATAAATTCCTAATTATTAAGCCAACCCATTGTTTGGTATTTGTTTTAGCAGCTAGGAAACTAAAATACAGTTTTATTTATAAAAATAAGTATTGGAAATAACCTCCAATGCCCACTGGTTGGTATTAATTAAACCTTGGCAGTTGTTTTAAAAAATTGAATAGTGCTATTTGTGCTGCATGGAAAAAAATAGAGTAAATTGAGAACGAGTATGTAGTATACGATTAGTTTTACCTTAAAATTATACATTCATAGAAAAAAGAACACGGAGAATATGCCATCCAAGTCTTGTTTCAGGGAAGTGGGATTACAAAACATTTTCATTTTCTATACTAATTGCTATTCATAGTATTTGTAGGGAAGTTCTGAGGAATAAATGAGTTACTATCTGTTGTAATGGCACAGTGCCTGGCACATAGAAGCTACTACATAAATATTAGGTATTATTTCTATGTTAAATATTTTGATTTTTTACAATAAGCATATATTCACTATTTTTATAAGCAGGAAAAACAGAGTAATGGGGCAATGAAAACGCAGGCAGGAGGTAGAAAGAATCCGAGCACTTAAAATATGAATGGGAGGTTAAAAATGAGAGCTTGAAGGTGCTGAAGAGTCCTCAATGCTTATTGCAAAGGAGGTAGTTGAAAGGAAAAGATTAATAATGAATGCTAAGGTCCCAGACAGAAGAGAATGGGAAAGTATAATGATACCATCGACTGATACCTAATGAATGCTTACCATGGGCCAGGTGATCACAACTTTATAGCTCACAGGGAGAAGAGGGTGAACTGGAAAGGAGGGGCATCTTTTCCTTTGATATTAGAGCAAAGATTCTTCATCTCAACTCCTGGAAATTGTATGCTAAATTTCGTGGGCAAATGCCTTTCTTTTTAATCCAAAAGAAGGCCCATAAATTTCATCAGATTTCTATAAAATGGTGTTCGAGCCCTCGTTCAAAGAATCAAGGAAAGATGTATAAAAGATTGGTTTCAAAAATCAATATTTTGAGGCGAAGAGATGAAACAAACGAGGGGGCTTCTGCCAGATACGGCCCTTTCTCCCAGAGAAGCAGGATTAGTTTCCTTTTTAAGGACAGTGAAGTTTGGTGATTATGACATTCTCAAGTTCTGATGGTTGATTCATCCTCCCCTCTCACAATACAAGTCTAATGGCAGAGTTATGTTCCATCCTTCAGGCTCCGCCTTTTAGTTTTCTCAGATCAATGGGCTCACCCAGAATCTATCATCCACCTCCTCCCACTCAATCCTAAATGTGGTGATGGGGTAACCATCACCTTTCCAAGGAAGTCTTCTTTGATGAATCTTACTGTTTCGGACTCTAGACTTAGCCCCAATCAACTTAACTTTGGGTAAAGTTAGTGCCTCTGATTCAGTTTTTCTGCATTTGTCAACTGGAGATAACGAATAATTTCAATGACATCTCAAGAGGATCAAATGAGATAACGTCCGTGAAAAGCGCTTGTGAAGTTTTGGCAAACATCAGTGCTATGCAATCACAAAACGTAGTTATTGTCAGTGTTAATACGTTGGGATCTTTTTAAAGCTTTCTGAAGCATGGGTCCTGGGGACAGTCTCCTCCCCAAATAATGAAGGTGGGTGAGCGCTCCTCTGGGACTGAGGCTACGTCCTTCGTTCCTTTTGTCTTTCAGTCGGGTTGGAAGTGTCATGGCGCCGTCAAGAAGAGCGGGAAGGCCTCCATCCAGCCGCAGCCTCCGGTGCACCTGGCCTGAGGGAGGGGGTGCCACAGAGGCGCGCCCCGGCTGGGACCGAAAAGGCCGCCGCCCGGGTGTCGGGCCGAGCGCTCCCGGGGCGAGGACGCGGCTGGCCACCCTCCCTGGGCCGCACGGCCGCCCGCGGCGCCGCCCACCCTCGCCGCCTCGGCCAATGGAAGGCCGACGGCGCCGCGGCGCCGCCCCTCTGTTGGTCAGGCCGCCGCGAGGGCGGGGCCCGTAGTTCGGTTGCGCGGCGGAGCGCAGCTGTGAGGGAGTCGCTGTGGTCCGAGGCGCCGGAACCCGAGCTGCAGCGCAGGCCGAGGGGCGCCGAGTCGGGAGGTGAGCGCCCGGGAGGCCGAGCGGCCGGGGACGGGCGCTGGCGGGAGGCCGGCGAGCGCGCGGCGGGGTCGCGGCCCGGGCCGGCCGGAGCCCGGCAGGCCGGGGCCCGGAGAGGCGGCCCTGCTGACTGGGGAGCCCGGGACGGCCCGCCTGGGCCCCACTCGCCCCGGTTGCCCCGGAGCGGCGGCCGCGGCGGCCTAGAATCCTGCGGGCGCGGGCCGGGAGGGCCCTGACGTTCGCTTGGAACTCGGGCTGCCGAGGGGCGGGGCGGGCGCGGCGGGCGCGCGCGAGGGCGCGGGGCGCGGGCGCGGGGGCGCGGGGGCGTGGCCTCTGGCCCTGTGGGCGCCGCCGTCGCGGCCTGTGCTGACCCGGCGGCGCGCGCTCCCGGGGCCCTGCGAGGCGGCCGCTGCCTTGCGGACGCCGGGCCCGCCGACCTGTTGGAGTGTGACTTTCGCGGGGCCTTCTTCCCGCGAGCTTAATTCCCCACCCCACGGACCTGCGGGGCTCCGGGGCCCGCCTTGGTCCTCCCCGGGAGAGGCCCGCGAGCCGTGGCTGCGGAGCTGATATGCAGGCGGGCCGCGCTCCAGCCACTCAAAGTCTCCCGAGAAAAATTCTGCCCAGAAGTTAACCCGCTCTGCCTCCCGGGGTGGCTGGAGGGGGCGCGGAGGTTCCCCGCAGGGGCGTAGATTCAGCAATTTGTTAGAGTGCCTTCCTCTGGCCAGATAGCGCATGTGGGCCTTTCCATATGTGGTCGCTTGTAAACCTCTCAGCAGCCCTCGGGCGGGATTCCCGGGGTTGCAAAGGATTCTTTATCAATAGGTGAGGCTCTGGGCGCTGCCCTCCTTTTGCCAGCCGAGAAAAGTTTGGGGAGCGAGGCACGAGCCCATTCCAACGACGTCTTTGGCTGGTGAAGGTTTGTTTCTCTTGTGGGTTAGTTGTCTGTGGCCTGAGCCCAGATGTTTCCTTAGAGTCCGTTGACTTCAGTGCTTCCTATATTTGAATTCCATCGAGATTTCTTATTGCAGTTCAACTGGAAATATTCTTTTTTTTTTTTTTTGGAAATATTCTTTAACTCTTCCAGATTCTATAGATGCATTCAGTGAACAAAGCTCTAGGAGGTAACCCATATGAACTTTCTTATCTATTGCCTTAGCTACTTTTCAGGGGAAGAAGGGAAATGATCTCTAACTCCCAATTTCTGGTTGATCACACTAAGGCATGCAATCAGTAGCTTTCCCGGCTGGCTGAGTGAAATCTCATTAGGGTAAGGACCTGGAAAATAACACGGGGAAAGAGTAGATCTTGGTAGATCTTCTCTGTAGTTGCCCCTTGGTATTTACTAGAGTGTCATCTCATCAAAAATCTCCTAACTTGGGTTGAATTTTATAGTGTGGATTGGGGGCAGGGATGGGCAGAAATGGGCACCAGAGAGTTCTAAAAAAAAAGTGAGCTTTTCAGAAGATTGGTGTTGATTTGGATGCTTCTGGCATTCTGAACTGGCTCAGAGGAGCAACTGCTTTCTAGAATATCACTTTCATACAAGAGAGCCTAGCACACACGGGTTTGAACTTCAAGCCTTTGTTCTAGAGATGTAGAATACATTCAGCAGTTTTGTGACATTCTGGACAAGTTGGTGACATTTAGCTTTTGAGAATTATTTTTCTTCAAGTAGCCATGTCCCTGAAAAAAATGTTGAACTGTAGAGTAATTTTTCCTTTGAAGGCTATCTCGAGTTATTTGTACTTGAAACAGAAATACCTATGTCAGACCCAGTGTCCCAGAGAATGGAAACATGGAAGCCTTTGAGCCTTGTGAATAAAATGAAAGCTAGAAACTTAAAGTCTTAAATCTGCCATGAATTTGTGGCTCTGTGAGTATGGGGATCTCATTTAATATGTTCACTGTTGTATCTTGAGTACCACTAACCTAGTGCTTGGCCCAAAGTAAGTGCTTAATAAACATTTGTTGAATGAATGAATGAAAAAAAAAATGTTGCTGACCTATTCCCATTTGCCACACTCACATCACAGGGAAGGTGAGGTCATCAAGGATGAGGTCACTAACCACTGCCAGTCACCTGGCCCAAGGGTAGCCTCATCATGAATTGGCAGGCTTGTTATGTGTGTAGGAGGTATGGCTAGTGAATGCCAAGGTTAGTTCTAGCTGGATAATTCAGCTGAAGGTTTCTCTGCATAAATTGGCTAAGGGTACTACAGATCTAGCCTTAGGGTTGGTTCAGCGGACCATTTCGAAGTCTGGAGTATTTCGAAGTCTGGAGTGAACGTTCCAGACGTGTCATGTAGTTTAGTTCTTGAGCACAGGGCATATAGGGGCAGGAGGGGATTGAAAGGGAAGACTGTTGGATGGGTATTTACTGAGAAAGGGTGGGGTCCTCTGATTTTGCTGTTCACTTGAACCTTACTAAACACTGTCATAAATCTTGTGTTGGCCACGCATGCATGGGTTGTGTTCAACCATGATAACTCTCCTTCTCTAGTTTGGAGTTAGGAGAGTAATGTTTCAGCATTTAGACAGGACTAATTCTGATTTTGGATGGAAAGGAAACAAGGGAGGTATGTGTTTTATTTTCTTTGGAACACCTAGTTGAAGTTACTAGGATTAAGTCTTTAGGTTTCTCCTGATCCTCTCTGCCTTCTCCCTCCCTCTTTGCCCCGATCAACGCAGGCCTGAGTGTTCGTTCCAGCATGTCGGAGGGGGAGTCCCAGGCAGTACTCAGCAGTGGCTCAGACCCAAAGGTAGAATCCTCATCCTCAGCTCCTGGACTGACGTCAGTGTCACCTCCTGTGACCTCCACAACCTCAGCTGCTTCCCCAGAGGAGGAAGAAGAAAGCGAAGATGAGTCTGAGATCTTGGAAGAGTCACCTTGTGGGCGCTGGCAGAAGAGGCGAGAGGAGGTAAGGTGGTGGTAGTGTCGCTCTTGGGAATGAATTCTAAGAGAGGAAACTGGTGTGTGTGTGGGGGGGGTGGCGCACAAGGCCATGTGGGCAAAAGTCTCAGATGGGCAGATTAAACTTCAACAGGTTGGGCCTGCCAGAAGATGACCGCATGGAGTAGCAGTCGGAGAGCGTGCAAGCTAACTTGAATTCCCTGTCATTCGGATTTCTTCTCAGGTGAATCAGCGGAATGTACCAGGTATTGATAGTGCATACCTGGCCATGGATACGGAGGAGGGTGTAGAGGTTGTGTGGAATGAGGTTCAGTTCTCTGAGCGCAAGAACTACAAGCTACAGGAGGTAAGTAATGGGGAGATTAGAACACTGCTTGTTAGAGCGGTATTCCTATTGGAAAGCTGACTCTGAGGAGGGCGTGTTGGGGTTAGATAATTACTGGGGAAGGGGAGATACAATGGGCTTTTCAGGATTATGACAGTGGTTTCTGAACCTTATTATTGGATATTCTTCCCCCACTTCCAGGAAAAAGTCCGTGCTGTGTTTGATAATCTGATTCAGTTGGAGCATCTCAACATTGTTAAGTTTCACAAGTATTGGGCTGACATTAAAGAGAACAAGGCCAGGGTAAGAAGTCTTTTCCCTTATTTTCTGAGTTGAGTGCAATGACACTAGCTACATTTATTGTTTCTTTTACTTTTAGAGATTAAAACAAGGGTAGTTTTGAAACAATTTAAATCAGCTGCTGTGAAGATGAGAGTAGGGCTTTGACTACCACCTTTGCCTTTTTTTTTTCTTTTTAAACAAATCAATTTTACTGATACATAATAAAGCATACAATTCATCCAAAGTGTACAATCAGTGGTATTTAGTGTAATCACATAGTTGTGCGTTCATCCCTTCAGTCATTACTAGAGCATTTTCATTATTTTAATATCAGTAATAAACAAAACCAAAATTTCTTCACCTCTTAATCTTTCTGTGCTTCCCCTGCTGTACATAGCTGCTATTTCTGATTACTCTTGCACAATTATTTATTAGGCAGTTCTATTGAGATATAGTCACATATCATACGATCTACCCAAAGTGTATAATCAATGGCTGTTAGTATAATCACAATATTGTGTATTTGTCACCACAAAAAGTTTTAGAACAATTTCATTATTCCCAAAAGAAAAACTGCACACCGCTTAGCAGTCCTTCCCAGCCCTACATAACTACTAATCTAATTTTATTTTTATAAATTGATTTATATTTACATTTTATATAAATGGAATCATACAATATGTATGTCTGGTTTTTTCCATGTAGCATAATGTGTTTTATTTTGTCTGATATTAACATCTTGTAGTAGTAACATACATTTGTTCAGTTTCAAAGAAAGATGGTCTTACAAACACAATTCTACCCATATTCTTATTTCACACGCTACCTGTGCCTTTTGTCTGGGTTTAGACAAGGCAGAAATGAGTGAATTTTTGCTTTCTTCTCCCCATAGCTTTTACTGCTCAGTAACCTTTCATTTCCTATTAAATCCAAAATGTGATGCTAAAAACCAAAGACAAGAAACTTAAAAACAAACAAACCCTTTGAAATCTGGTGTCTATGTCACCAAATCAGGGAGCATTTCCACTATAAGGCTTTATTTGTGTGCTCTGCCTCCCCAGGTCATTTTTATCACAGAATACATGTCATCTGGGAGTCTTAAGCAATTTCTGAAGAAGACCAAAAAGAACCACAAGACTATGAATGAAAAGGTATGGCGAGAGAGCAAAGCGCTGGGCTTGCTGGGGGTTTGAGGAAAGTTAGGAAAACTATGCAGCTGGTTAGGAAGGGATGGAGGAAACTGGTGGAGTTGAGTAGGGATTATTGCTGACTGACCCTTGGGCCAAACTCTGTTCCAGGCTTGGAAGCGCTGGTGCACACAAATCCTCTCTGCCCTAAGGTAAGTAAGATCTGCTTCATTTCCTTCCCATATTTCCTGATTTAGTTCTTCCAGACAGATTTCAGGGCACTTCTTTGCTGCTGTCTTCTGCCTGTCCCCACTGTTTCTGAGTAAAGCAGTGCCAAGATTAGGCCCTAAACATGATACTGTCTCCTACCTCTTTCTCCTAGTGCTTGTCCACCTATTTAAATCGTCAGCATAATGGAGAGTCAGAGTGTGGGGATTGTCTTTTTGGGGACCCGTAGAGGACCCTTGGGCTCCTCTTAACCCTTGGGTTCCCCCTGCCCTTAATTTCCCAGTGGCCCCTCTAACAGCCCAGTGCCCCCACAGCTACCTGCACTCCTGTGACCCCCCCATCATCCATGGGAACCTGACCTGCGACACCATCTTCATCCAGCACAATGGACTCATCAAGATTGGCTCTGGTGAGGGGAGGGAGAGGTTCTGGGCTGGGGAGCCGCGGGAATTTGGGAACTGTGGGGGTAAGATGAAAGGATTGGGGAGAGAGCAGAACAAAATTCTGAGGTGGTGGTAAGAGAGAGGACCCTGCTAGGGGTAATTCATAGAGCTAGTCACTTGAGAGGAAGTAGGGTATAAACCTGTACCCTTTTGGAGGGGAATGGGTCAATACAGAGATAGTGATAGGACGTTGGGAAAGGGAAAGAGAATGGGTGTGAGGTCTGATCTGAGCCTTGGGCCAGACCCTACCAAAGGAGGTTCCGGCTGTGCCTGCTGTGAGTGCTTTCATTTGCTGTGTATGTGCGTGCAGTGTTAGACCTTCCTGTGTGCTGTGTCTGTGTGGTGTTTTGTGTGTCCATTTGTCTGGGGCTTGGCTGCTCCATCGCTCACAACTTTTCTCTGTTTTCCTCCCTCCCGCTTACGGGCTGCTCTGTTCCCAACAGTCTTTCATAGGATTTTTGCTAATGGTGAGAGCTCCCTCTGCCCCATTTGGGGCTCTGTTTGTGCTCCCTCTGCTCCCCTTTGCGGCTGCCCAGTGCATGCAGTCGTGGGAGCTGGCCCCTGTCCCCCTGCCTTCCCTGCCTAACGGTGCCTGCTTAGCTTCTGCCCTTCCAGCCGTCCACCTGCTTGCCCCTCCATAACCTGCTTGTTTCCTGTGGATTCTGCCTGGCTGGCCACTGGCCTCCTGGACCCGTATTCCCCCCTCATCAGGCTGGTTCCCCAAATCATACCACAGTTTGATTCTCCGTGACTTGTAGTCATTGTTTATGATCTGAGTGAGTTCATATTGGGTCCGGCCCTGGTTCCTCGTTCAGCTCTGTGACTGGCACTGTTGAGGTAAAAAGGGGTAGAGCAGAGGTCTGAAAAGTTTTGGTGGAGTAAAAGTAAAACCGATTCAAGGGTATTATCTCAATTTGGAGCTATTTTTGAGTTTCTCTCAGCCAAGGTGGATAAGGAGGTGGCTATCTACTTTGTTGTGGTTTGCTTCTTACCCTTCTTAATCCAGGCGCCCAAGTCTCTGTCCCAGAATAGGAGGAGCTCCTTATGTTTTTATGCTATTTGCAGGGTGGATGAAAGAACTAAAACCATGTGTTTTTATGTGATCAGGGATTAGATGTACCTGGGCTTTGGGGAAGGTGAATAGGCCATAAGTGAACATTTTTCTTTAGCCGATGCTGCTCCTTGATCAGTCCAGAGCCCCCTGAACCCGATCATTTAGTTCAGCACCTGGGTTGCTACTGAGTTAAGGACCTCAGATGAGAGAGGGGAGGTAGCTCTATACTTCAGGATGGGAAAAGTAGATAGGTTTCTGCCTACTGAGGGTTAGAAAGGAGACTTCAGGAGAGAGTTTGGCTCCGGGGGGCCTCTCTCTAGAGTGAGACTGTGCTTTGTTGATGGTGGTCAGAACGTGGCTGTTTCCTCTACCCCCAGTGGCTCCTGACACTATCAACAACCATGTGAAGACCTGTCGAGAAGAGCAGAAGAATCTACACTTCTTTGCACCAGAGTATGGAGGTGAGGCACCTGCAATTCCTCTGCCCTATACGAGTTCCCCAGCTTCACCATATAACCTGAAGCATAGAGGGTGACAGAACTCAAATTTCTAGTCCTCTACCACAGTCAGAGATTTTTTTTTTTTTTTTTTTTCATTTCCACCCTCCCACCCCTAGTTTCCTATTCAACAAAACCTTCTCCCTTTTCCCCAGAAGTCACTAATGTGACAACAGCGGTGGACATCTACTCCTTTGGCATGTGTGCACTGGAGGTGAGGAAAGAAGAAGGGAGGGAAAAAATAGAAACGGTCAAATTAGAGGTCAAGAGAGAGAACTGGAGGGAGGACAAGGAAACTGCTGGTCTTGAGGGAATGACTGGGAGCACTGAGGTTTTCAGGCCTCTACCTTGCCTTTTATTTCTGCTCCCTGTAGATGGCAGTGCTGGAGATTCAGGGCAATGGAGAGTCCTCATATGTGCCACAGGAAGCCATCAGCAGTGCCATCCAGCTTCTGGAAGACCCATTACAAAGGGTAAGGGTCTTCAGGATCACTCTCTCCTTAGCTAACTTAGAAATGTCTTCAGGGTTTGCTTCCTTTCTACCTCCTGGGAGTATGTTCTCCCGTAAGAGCAAGAGAACATAAAGCAGAAAGGGTGGGAAGTGGGTGTGGCTCAACCGATGGAGCTCCCGTTTGCCATATGGGAGGCCCCGGGTTCGCTTCCCAGGGCCTCCTAGTGAGGGCAGGCCGGCCTGCATGGCGCGGTGGGCTGATGCGGCAGGACCTCACAGCAAGGGGGAGATAAGCAGACACAGAGAAGACACGCAGTGAATGGACACAGCAAACACAAGCAGCAAGGGGGGGATAAATAAATAAATAAATAAATCTTTAAAAAAAAAAAAA
>JAQZBX010098185.1:0-11608 GCA_029593785.1 Cabassous unicinctus | reverse complement strand
TTTTTTTTTTTTTTTGCTTTAGGAGGCACCAGGGAACATACCCAGGACCTCCCACATGGGAAGCAGGCACTCAACTGCTTGAGCCACATCCACTCCCCAGATGTATTTTTGAACCTTCCAGATTTTAGAATAAAATATAGGTCAAAATATAGGGCATATACTATATATTATGCATCAATCCCAGTGGAGTGGGGGACAGCACTCATAATCAAGCATATTTTAAAAATATATTTTTATTACAGAAGGTGAACTTACAAAACAATCTATCATATGTGTAGAATTCCCATACAACAACCTTTCATCAGCACACCACACCGTTGTGGAACATTTGTTACAGATTATGAGATAGTATCATCAGTCTATTATCAATAAATATGGTCTATCACATACATTTGGCATATTTTTCCCATACCCCCCTCTTATGGACACAGTACACCTTTGGCATTGATGCAAGAATATTACAATATTGCTTTTAACTATAGTCCATAGGTTACATTAATTCTATTTTTCCCAAGCTTCTCCACATTCCCACAGCCCTCCTCTTATCTCCTAATAACCTATCCTCTAAGTTTTAACTCCATGTGTTTATTCTTCATATTTAGTTCATATTAGTGAGACCATGCAATATTTGTCTTTTTGTGTCTGGCTTATTTCACTCAGCATAATGTCTTCAAGATTCATCCATGTTATCATATGTGTCCCAATTTCATTTTTTCTTACTGCAGCATAGTATTCCATCATATGTGTATACCACATTTTGTTTATCCATTCATTTTGTTTATCTGTCCATTGGGTTGTTTCCATCATTTGGCAATTATGAATAATGCTACTATGAACATCCATGTGCAGATGTCTGCCTGTGTCACAGTTTTCAGTACTTCTGGATATATTCCTAGTAGAGGAATTGCTGAATCATATGGCAGTTCTACATTTAGCTTCCAGGGGAACGGCCAAACTGTCTTCCACAGAGGCTGCATCATTTTACAATCCCAACAGTGAAGGAGTGTTCCTATTTCTCCACATCCTCTCCAGCACTTATTGTTTTCTGTTTTAATAATGACATTCTATGTGGTGTGAGATGATATCTCATTGCCGTTTTGATTTGTATTTCCCTAATAGCTAGTGATATGGAACATTTTTTTCATGTGCTTTTTGGCCATTTGTATTTCCTCTTTGGAGAAATGTCTAAGTCTTTTGCCCATTTTTTAAAAATAGGACTGCTTGTTCTTTTATTGTTGAGTTGTATGATCTCTTTATAAAGATTGGAAGTCAAACCCATATCGGATACTTGGTTTCTAAATATTTTCTCCCATTGAGTGGGCTGCCATTTCACTTTCTTGACAAAGGCCTTTGAATCACAAAAGTGTTTAAGTTTGAGGAGGTCCCATTTATGCATGTTTTCTTTCATCGCTTGTGCTTTCGGTGTAAAGTTTAAGAATGCACCACCTATCTAACGGGGCTTGAACCTGTTTTCCTACATTTTCTTCTAGGAGTTTTATGGTTCTAGCTTTTAGATTTAAGTCCTTAATCCATTTTGAGTTAATTTTTGTAGGTGTGAGATAGGGGTCCTCTTTCTTTCTTTTGTCTATGGAGATCCAGTTCTCGCAGCACCATTTGTTTAATAAACTGTTCTGTCCCAACTGGGTGGGTTTGGCAGGCTTGTCAAAAATCACTTGACCACAGATATGAGGCTCTGTTTCTGAACCATCACTTCGGTTCCATCGGTCTATGTATCTATATTTATGCCACTGCCATGCTGTTTTTACCACTGTAGCTTGGTAATAGGATATAAAGTCTGAAAGTGAGAGTCCTCCAACTTTGCTTTTCCTTTTTAAGATGTTCCCGGCTATTCGGGACCCCTTATCCTTCCAAATAATTTTGATAATTCTGTTTTCCATTTGTTTAAAAAATGCTGGTGGGAATTTTTATCAGGATTGCATTGAATATGTATATCAATTTGGGTAGAATTGACATCTTATTGATATTTAGTCTTCCAATCCATGAGCATGGAATGTTCTTTCAATTATTTAGGTCTTTTAAAATTTCTTTTAGCAATGCATAGTAGTGTTCTGAATAAAAGTGCTTTACATCGTTGGTTAAGTTTATTCCTAAATATTTGATTCTTTTAGTCACTATTGTAAATGGAATTTTTTTCCTGACTTCCTCCTCAGATTGCCCATTACTAGTGTATAGAAACACCACCAATTTTTGCATATTGATCTTGTATCCTGACACGCTACTGAAATCATTTCTTAGCTCTAGCAGCTTTGTTGTCAATTTTTCGGGACTTTCTAGGTATAGGATCATATCATCTGTGGGTAGTGAAAATTTTAATTCTTCCTTTCTGATTTGGATGACTTTTATTTCTTTTTCTTGCCTTTTTGCTCTGAACAACAGTGGTGACACAGGGCATCCTTGTCTTGTTCCTGATCTCACTGGGAAAGCGTTCAGTCTTTCACCATTGAGTACAATGTTAGCTGTGGGTTTTTCATATATGGACTTTATCATGTTGAGAAAGCTTCCTTCAATCCCTATCTTTTGTAGTATTTTTATTGAGAGGATGCAGTATTTTGTCAAATGCCTTTTCTGCATCAATCAATAGGATCATGTGATTTTTCTTCTTTGATTTATTAATGTGGTGTATTATGCTGAATGATTTTCTTGTGTTGAACCACCCTTGCATGCCTGGTATAAAATCCACTTGATCATGATGAATAATTCTTTTAATGTGTTGTAGGATTCGATTAGCAAGTATTTTGTTGAGGATTTTTGCATCTGTATTCATTAGGGAAATGGGTCTGTAATTTCCTTTTTTTGTAATATCTTTACCTGGCTTTGGAATTACGGTGACATTGACTTCATAGAATGAGTTTGGTAGCATTCCTTTTTGTTCAGTTTTTTGGAAGAGCTTCAGTAAGATTGGTATTAAATCTTTGAATGCTTGGTAGATTTCACCTGTGAAACCATCTGGTCCTAAGCTTTTCATTTTGCGGAGTTTTTTTGATGATGTTTCCATCTTTTTACTTGTGATTGATTTGTTGAGGTCTTCTAGTTCTTCTAGGATCAGTGTATGTTTGTATGTTCCTAGGAATTTTTCCATTGTGTCTACATCGTCTAGTTTGTTGGCATACAGTTGTTCATATTATCTCTTTTATTTCTCTGGGGTCAGTAGTAAAGTCCCCTTTTTCTTCTTTTTAAATCTATTTGCATTTTCTTTCTTTTTTTCTTTGTCAGTCTAGTAAGGGTTTGTCAATTTTGTTAATCTTCTCAAAGAACCAACTTTTGGTTTTGTTAATTCTCTCTATTGTTTTGTTGTTGTTGTTCTCAAGTTCATTTATTTCTGCTCTGATCTTTATTTCTTTCCTTCAACTTGCTTTGGGACTAGTTTGTTGTTCCTTTTCTAGTTCCTCCCACTGTGTAGCTAGCTCATGGATTTTAGATCTTTCTTTTTTTAATGTAAGCATTGAGGTCTATTAATTTCCCTGTCAGCACTGCCTTCACTGCATCCCGTAGGTTTTGATATGTTGTGTTCTCATTTTCATTTGTCTCAAAATATTTATTGATTTGTCCCACAATTTCTTCTTTGTCCCACTGGTTATTTAAGAATGTGCTGTTTAATCCCCATATATTTGTGAATTTTCCCTTTTTCTGCCTTTTTTTTCTACTGACATTGTTTTTTTAAATTTAAAAATATTTTTTAGAGATACTTAGATTACACAAATGTCACATAAAAAATATAGGGGATTCCCATATGCCCCGCTCACCACACCTCCTACATTTTCCCACATTAACAACATCCTTCATTAGTGAGGTACATTCATTGCAAGAACATATTTTGAAGCAATGACACTAAGCGTGGATTAAAGTTTATACTCTCTCCCACCCAATTCTGTAGGTTATGGCAAGACCTTATTCTGCCTTTTGTTGATTTCCACCTTTATTCCATTATGATCAGAGAAAGTGTTTTGTATAATTTCAATCTTGTTGAATTTATTGAGATCTGCTTTGTGACTTAATATATGGTCTATCTTGGAGAAAGACATGAGAACTTGAGAAGAATGTATATCCTGCTGTTTGGGGGTGCAATGTTCTGTATATGTCTATTAGGTTTAATCCATTTATCATATTATTCAAGCTCTCTGTTTCTTTATTGATCCTCTGCCAAGATGTTCTATCCAATGCTGAGAGTGGAGTATTGACGTCTCCTACTATTATTGTAGAGATATCTATTTCTCCCCTCAGTCTTGCCAGTTTTTGCCTCATGTGTGTTGGGGCATCCTGGTTAGGTGCGTTTACCTCTATGATTGTTATTTCTTCCTGGTGAATTGCCCCTTTTATCAATATATAATGTTCTTCCTTGTCTCTAATAACAGTTTTGCTTTTAAAGTCTTTTTCATCTGATATAAGTATAGCTACTCCAGCTTTTTTGTTTGTTTGGTTGGTTGGTTGGTTACTTCATGCATGGAATATCTTTTTCCAGCCTTTCACTTTCAATCTATTAGTATCCTTGGTCTAAGATGAGTCTCTTGTAGGCAGCATATAGATGGCTCATATTTTCTTTTCCATTCTGCTAGTCTGTGTGTCTTTTGATTGGGGAGTATAATCCATTAACATTTAATATTATTACTGTAAAGGCAGTTCTTATTTCACCTATTTTGACCTTTGGGTGTTATCTGTCATATTTTATTCTCATCATTCTTTTTACACTTTTAGTTACTTTTACTGATATAATCTTCATTTCTAGACTCTCTTCCAAGCCTGTCTCTCCTGTCTTTTCTTTTCAGACTATAGCACTCCCTTTAGTATTTCCTGCTAAGCCAAGTCTCTTGATTACAAACTCTCTTTGTTTCTGTTTACCTATGAATATTCCAAATTCACTTTCATTTCTAAAAGACAATCTTGCTGGATATAAGATTCTTGGCTGGCAGTTCTTCTCTTGCAGTATCTTAAATATATCATAACACTGCCTTCTTGTCTCCATGATTTCTGAAGAGAAATTGGCACTTAATCTTATTTGGTATCCCTTATATGCTATGAATTGCTTTTCTCTTGCTGCTCTCAGAATTCTCTCTTTGTCTTTGGCATTTGACATTCTGATTAGTATGTGTCTCGGAGTTGGTCTATTCAGGATTTATTCAGATGGGAGTGCATTGTGCTTCTTGGACACAGATATCTATGTCCTTCAACAGGGTTAGGAAATTTTCTACTATTATTTCTTCAAATATTCCTTCTGCCCCTTTTCCCTTCTCTTCTCCTTCTGGGACACCCATGACACATATGTTTGCTTGTCTCTTGCTGTCATTTAGTTCCCTGAGGCTCTGTTCAATTTTTTCCATTCTCTTCTTAGTCTGTTCTTTTGTATGTTTTGTATGCTTTCAGAGGCCATCTCTTCAAGCTCATCGAGCCTTTCTTCTGCCTCCTCAAACCTGCTATTATAAGCCTTCAGTGTATTTTTTATTTCATTTATTGTGCCTTTCATTCCCGTAAAATCTGCTATTTTTCTATGTATGCTTTCGAATTCTTCTTTGTGTTCACCCAGTGTCTTCTTAATATCCTTAATCTCTTTAGCCATTTCATTGAATTTATTAAGGAGATTTGTTTGAACATCTATGATTAGTTGTATCACCTCCTTTATGTCATCTGGAGGCTTATCTTATTCCTTTGACTGGGCCATGTCTTCCTGTTTCTTGGTACGGATTATAATTTTTTTGTTGGTGTCTTGACATCTGGCTTACTTGATGCATTTATTCTGGGTGCAGTTTCTCTCTTTAGTTTAGAACTTTCTTGCCCTTTCTCCCTTGCTGGTTGTGTAGTAGGAGCTGAGGATATAGTCGTTGCTGTAAGCTGTGGAGGCTCAAGCTGCCCACATTGCCCCAGGAACTGATGAAGCTTTTCCCACCTTTCTCCTTTGCCAGGGGTAGGGACAGAGTTGCAGCTGTGTGTAATAATCCAATTTGTGCAGGCCAAAACCATCTGTAGTTACCCAGAGAGAGTGATGAAGCTTCACACCCCTTCCTCCCCTGCCTGTGCGGGGATGGAGCTACAGGTGTGGGCAGCAATCTATTGCCGTGTGGGTCTAAAACGACCGCAGTTGCCCACTGGTTTCCAGTATTAGGAACCATCTCTGCCTGAACCTGGGGTCAGTGATTGGTTGAGCCTGTGTCCCATGTCTGCTCCTAGACCCCAGCCTTCTCTCTAGCACCAGGATGACCGCAAAGCACCCCTACTTCCCACCTCACTGTCACTATCTGCCTAAGGCTTAAGGCTCTAATTCCAAGAAAGAGACTACACTTAGAATTGATTATTCATCTCCCTGTAGGATACCAGCAGAGCCATTCCCATCATTTCCCTCGGTCACCACATGATGTCCAAAACCCCCAGGTCTCTCCTCTCCACCTCAACTCTCATTCCCATGAGATTCTGACATCCCCTAATAAACCCAATTTCCCAGCCCTTCAAACTCTGTCACTCTGTCTTCTGAAACTCCTGGTCATTGGCAAAATTCCCTCTATCCCCAACATTGTCCCTGAAAATCTCTTTCCCCTCTTTGCTCTGACTGAAGCCAAACCCTCCCCTGAGGACACTTCCTTCCCTGGAGTCCCCTCAATTCAGGGATTTATTTTATCTCATTCCTCTCCTACCACTGAGCCTGTAAGAAAGAAAGGTGAAATCCTTACTCCTCTTGGCCACTTGTGACCTTCATTCTTCCCTTATAAAATAAACACACACACAGTTTTTCTACAACATGCACCATACAATACCATCTATTAGTCTTCCTCATTAAAGGCACTTGAAGATTTGTGGTTATTCCACTTCATTTCTCTCTCTCTTGCTCAACGACTTCTCTAATTTTTTTTTTTTTTTTAAGATTTATTTTTATTTATTTATTTATCCCCCCCTTGCTGCTTGTGCTAATTGTGTCCGTTTGCTGTGCATTTTTCTGTGTCTGCTTGTCTCCCTTTATTATGTCATTTTGTTGCGCCAGCTCTCTCACTGCACCATGCGGGTTGGCTTGCCTTCACCAGGAGGCCCCGGGAGTTGAACCCTGGGCCTCCCATATGGTAAATGGGAGCCCAACCAATTGAGCCACAGCTGCTTCCCCTTCTCTAATATTAATTCTTGATGATTTCAGTATTCTCAGAGAGGATACTTCCAGGACATACACCTCTCAGTTTCTGAATTGTCTCATCTTCAATTATATTGTCCACTCTACTGCTGTTCACCCATACCCATAATAATACTTTATCCTTTGTCATTACCTTCCACAAAATATATTTCAAACATCCTACTCTCCAACCACCATCTTTTATCTCTCTAACTCACTCCCTTGATATTCTAACACTAGTGATTTTAATTTTTTAAATATATATATATTTTTAAAGATACTTAGATTACATAAATGTTACACAAAAAATATAGGGATTCCCCTATGCCCCACTCCCCATACCTCCCGCACCCTACCACATAAACAACATCCTTTATTAGTGTGGCACATTCATTGCAATTGATAAATGCATCCTGGAGCATTGCCACTGAGCATGGACCATATTTGACATTGTAGTCTACACTCTCTTCCACACGTTTCTGCAAGTTATGGGAAGATATATAATGGCCTATATCTGTGGTTGCAATGTCATTCAGGACGATTCCCAAGTCCTGAAAAAGCCCCCATATTACACCTGTTTTTCTCTCTCCCTGCCCTCAGAGCCTCCAGTGGCCACTGTCTCCAGATGAATGTTGTAATTTCTTCCATTGCTAGAATCACATTAAGTCTATAGTAGAATACCAGTAAGTCCACTCCAGTCCATAGTTCATTCCCCAGTCCTGAGGATTCTGGGATGGTGATGTCCACTCCACCTCTAATTGAGAGGGGGCTTCGATCACATGCAGCTGATGGGTGGGCCTCTATTGCTTGCAGTTGTAGGCTCTCTCATTTTCTTGGTATGGTGGTTGTCAATCCTCACCTCCTTGCTAACTGTCCTAGGTGAGTCCAGTGAACTGGAGAGTAGGTGTTGCAACTCCACTGAGGCTCAGGGCCCAGCTGGCACATGGACAGCCCAAAGATTCAAATCTCTTGGACATACACCTACCAACTCCAGTACCAAGTATAGGTTCAAATAGAAAGGACAGAGGAGCCATATGTAGCAAAGCCATAACTGAGTCCAACTCTGTCACTCTCAGGAGCACAAACTCCAAAGTAGGGCCTACTGGCAAGGCACCAAACTCCAGAGCTATCTTCCCTGACCATAGGACCTGGGTTTCCCAGGAGACCTCAGGAGCCCCACTATTTGGGGTAATATCCTCTTTGGCAGTCTATGAGATCCTACTGAGATGTGCATAAGCATTACTTCTGGGATGACCTCCTGACTCACTTTGAAGTCTTTTAGCCATATAAACTCATTTGTATTTATCTTTCCCCCCTTTTATTTAAGGCCTTTTTCCAGTTGCATTGCTAGTTGGTGCTTGGTAGTAATCCTCGGTACCAGTGTGGCTCATCCCTGGGAGTCATGTCCCATGCTGGGGGGAAGGTAATGCATTTTTATGCTGAGTTTAGTGTAAAGAGAGGCCACATTTGAGCAACAAGGAGGCTGTCAGGAGGCAACTCTTAGGCACCCCACAACACTAGGCTAAGTTTCCATTTCAAAAGCAAGGGCTCACAAGCATAGTCATCAATATCAAGGGCCCATCAAAGCACCATCCTCCTTTGCCAGTCATTGCCCCTGCACTTGGGGGACAGTTGCTGCTCCATTAGAGAATGTGACAGAGCTCTCCAGGATAGGAATTCAATATTCTCTCGGTTATTGCGTTAATCTCCACCCATGGTGACAATGCCCCGGGAACATTTGAACACATTTATAGACCTTATATGTATGTTCAGGTGAACTTCCTCCCATGTATCCCACATCACTGACACCCCACACCAATGATCCTCCCCTGCCCCAGTTGTAACCCTTCTGTGATCTAAAGCTTCTTCAAAAATGAAGCCAATAAAATAGCCAAATACAATTAATAGGAAAATGAAATAATATTGGTAGGTTTAAATATAGGAAATAAAATACATAAAATTTTAAAGAAAACTAAAAATAAAATAAAATTTAAAAACTGGGATATTAAAAAATAATGTAAAATATTTTTTAAAAATTAAAAAAAAATTTTTTAATGATTTTTAGACCACGTGAGGCTCTTTATAACCTGCCAACATCTCAGTGTCCAACACGCCACTCACATCCTAACCTCCCCATTAGATTCCATGGTTCAATATGTAACCATTCCTTTGCAGACACAATCAACTCTTTTGTTCCTCTCTTCTTCTGTCATACTCACCTGGCAGAAAACCCAATCCTAGTTAGCTCCAACTTTCTGCCTGTGCACACACCCACATGACTGAAAGTGGCCAGAGAAAAGGTGTACAACTGGGTTGACATGTCTCAGTTTAAATTCAACAGCAACACAAGAAACTTCAGATGGGTCAGTGGTCACTCTCCCACTCCCATCAAGAGCCATTCACTCCTTCTCTCTTCACATTTCAACTCTCTGCTGAAGACCTTGCCTTTCATTTCACTGAGTAGAAGTCATCAGAAGAGAGCTTTTATATGCTCTTCACCAAATCTCCCCAAATAACCACATCATTATCCACAACTCTGCCTTACTCTTCCCTGCAATGGAAGGCCAACCCTTCCCTTTTTGCCCTGGATCCCATCTCTCACTTCTTTCTCAAGGTCTTCAGTTCTGTAATTGTCTCCTCTCCCTTCTGCATCATCTGATTTCCCCCTCTACTGGAACGTTCCCATTATAATACAAACATTCTGTAATATCTCCCAACTAGAAACAAAGTCTCTCTTGAGCCCACATCTCCCTACAGTTACCATTCCATTTCTCAGTGCTTCCTTGCTGCAAAACTCCTCCAAGTCAGGCTTCAACCTTCTCACTCCGCTCTTCTCAAGGTCACCACATCACCAAATCCAATGGGCAAATCTCAGGAGGAATGTGTCTTGGGAAATGATTCCATAAGGGTATCATTTCTTACCTCCTTGTCCCCTTTCACTTCACTCATGCCACACTGGCCTCCTAGCTGTTCTTAGAACATGCCAAGAATGTTCCCCCTCATGGCTCTTGCACTTGCCCTCCCTCATTCTGGAATCCATACACCCCACATATTTGCACAACTCATCCTGGGCCTGTACGCCTGGGCCTGCACTCCCAGGCCAGCCCCTACCTCCACCACCACCAAATTTTTTAGGTCCCAGCCTTTTTTCTGAACAGGCCAGGCCTTGACACACCCAAAGATACAGCAATTACATGGCTACTGCCAGCAAATTGCTACCATCCAAAATCTCTGACTTAACAGGATAGCCACTAAGTTCTGAATCACTCCCTTAACCAGGAATAATTTTTTATTATATGTTTTATTTTTAAATACTTGCAGGCTCCCATGTAGTTCTAAGAAATAATATAGAGAGATCACATATACTCTTTACCTTATTTATCTCAGTGGTAACATCTTGCAAAACTATAGCACAGTATCACAACCAGGATGTTGACACTGACACAATCCACCTATCCAGATTTCCCCAGTTTCACTTGCACTTACATGTGTGTGTTGTGTGTGTGTTGTTCTATAAATTTTGTCACAAGCATAGGTTCATGTACCCACCTCCACAATCAAGATACAGAATACTTTCATCACTGCAAGGATCCTGCCTGTGGCTGTTTTATAGCCACACTCCCATCCCACACAACCTTATAACCCACCCTAACTGCAGTCAGGCGTTATTTAATTACAAGAAATAAATATTCAGTTAAAGTAATTGAAGCAACAATGGGGTTTCACTATAAGGATGTAGAGGACTCTCCAGGAATCCAACTGCAAAAGGACATTGGGGGTGACATTATAACGACAGATATAGGCCATTTTACATCAGCATTTAACATGCAGAACTGTGTGGGAGAGAGTGTGGTCTACAATGTGAACTATGGTCCATGCTTAGTAGCAAAGCCCCCGGATGTGTATATCCATTGCAGGTGATATGCCACACTAATGAAAGATGTCTATGTGGGAGGTTGTGGGAGGTTTGGGAGGTGGGGAACATGGGAATCCCTATAATTTTTGTGTAACACTTATGTAATCTAAGCATCTTTTAAAATATAAAAATAAAATAAAAATAAAAATAAAAAATAAAAATAAATAAATACCAAAAAAAAAAGGACATTGGGGGAAGCGGATGTGGTTTAAGCAATTGAGCGCCTGCCTCCCACATGGGCAGTCCCAGGTTCGATCCCTGGTGCCTCCTAAAAACAAAACAGCAAACAACAAACAACAGGCAAATAAAGGAAAAAACCAATTTAGGGGAGCCAATGTGGCTCAGTGCTTGAGCGCCAGCTTTGCACATACAAGGTCCCAGGTTGGATCCCTGGCCCTGGTACCTCCAAAATCTCTCTTACTTTTCCTCACCCATAAAATCAATCCTTTTACCCATTTTAACACCACCACTAATATTATTGTTGCTTCCTTCTGATTCCTTTGTCTCTTACAGCTTCTTGTCCTAGTCACATGCTGAATTGTACAATCAACAGCTCAGGAATATGTAGGCAACATATTCTTCCTACA
>JAQZBX010098184.1:0-11608 GCA_029593785.1 Cabassous unicinctus | reverse complement strand
TTTCTTTGGCAGTCAAGTTTGTTGATTTATTGATCTTTAAAAAAAGCTAACTTTTGGTTTTGTTGATTCTCTTTATTGTTTTACTACTCTCCATTTCTCTTACTTCTGCTCTAATCATTACCTTTTCCTTTATTATAGTAAATTGGATTTAGTTTGGTCTTCTTGTTCTAGTTTCTTTAGGTGTGAAGTTACGTTATTGTTTGTGATCTTCGTTCTTTTGTTCTTTTATAAGGTAGGCATTCAGAGCTATAAATATTCCTCCGGAGCACTGCCTTTACTTCCTCCCATAAATTTTGGTATGTTGTGTTTTTGTTTTCGTTCATTTCAAGGTATTTCCTAATTTTCCTTGTGATTTCTTTTTTGACCCACTTGTTGTTTAGTAGTATGTTGTTTAATTTCCACATATTTGTAACTTTTCTAGAATTCCTTCTGTTATTGATTTCTAGCTTTGTTCCATTGTGGTCCAAAAAGATGCTTTGTGTGATTTCAATATTTTTAAAATTTATTAAGATTTCATTTGTGTCTTAAAATGTGTATTCTGAAAAATGTTTCATGTATACTTGAGAAGAAGGTGTATTGTGCTGTTGTTTGGTGGAGAGTTCCATATATGTCTATTAGGTCTAATTGGTTAATAGTGTTGTTCAAGTCCTTTTCCTAATCGATCCTCTGTTTAGCTGTTCTGTCAATTATTGAAAGTGATGAAGTCTCCAGCTATTATTGTACAACTCTGTGCCTTGAATTAGGTAATTTGTATGTTTCAAGAAATTTGTCCATTTCCTCCATGTTTTCTAATTTGTTGGTATCCTTCATTTTTTGAAAGATAATTTTGCTGAATATAGAATTCTTGGTTGACTTTTTTTTTTTCTTTTTTTCTTTTCTTTTTTCTTTAAGGACTCTAAATATACCGCTCCACTGTTTTCTGGCCTCCATGGTTTCTGATGAGAAATCCACTGTTAATCTTATTGGGGATCCCTTGTCTGTGACAGGTCCCTTCTCTCTTGCTGTTTTCCAAACTCTCGCTTTGTCTTTGGATTTTGATAGTTTTGCTGTAATATGTCTTGGTATATACCTGCTAGAATCTCTCGTGCTTGGAGTTCGTTGAACTTCCTGGATATGTATATTCTTGTCTTTCATCAGATTGAGGAAGTTTTGGCCATTATTTCTTCAGTTACTTTTTCTGCCCCTTTCTCTCTCTTTTAACTTCTTATTGCTTAATGGTGTCCCCCAGGTCCCTCCAGCTCTGTTCATTTTTCTTCATTAGTTTTTCTTTCTACTCCTCAACCTTGGTAATTTCAGTTTTCTTCAAGTTCATTGATTCTGTTTTCTGCCAATTCAAATCTGTTGTTGAATTTTTTCTAGTGAACTTTTCATTTCAATTACTTTACAGCTCCAGAATTTCTGTTCAATTCCTTTTTTAATAATTTACATCTCTCTTTTTTCAGACAACATTTTCCTAATACCCTTTAGTTCTCTGTATATAGATTTCTTTATCTCATTGAATGTAGCTGAGACAGTTGATGTAAAGTTGTTGACTAATAGTTCCAATATATGAGCTTCCTCAGGGATGGTTTCTGGCAAATTCTTTTATTTATTTATTAGTTTTTTAAATTGTGACTGGGCCATACTTTCCTGTTTCTCTCAGGGTTTTGTAATTTTTTTGTTGATAACTGAATATTAATATTGTTATAACTCTGGAAATCTAGTTCTCCCACTCTTCTGATATTGCTAGGTTTTTTCTTTATTATTGAGGGCTGAAGCCATTGGTTTGTCACTTTTCCAATCTGTTTTTGCTCCCAAGCGAGTGGAAAGAGAAAAGAGGGGGAAAAAAATTGGGACTGCTTCTTCCAGGCTTCTCTGCTGCTTTTGCCTTAGGGTGGTTGGAAATGGCCACCTTCAGAGCTGGGCTCCAGTTATCTGATATTGTAGTTTACCAGCCTCTTATGCTAGCTCTTTGTAGATGCTCACAGTATTTCACTAGACTCCAGAGTCTCAAAGTAGTGAATGACAGTTCTTGCCATTTCAATAGTTGTTTTGGTGGAGGGACTGATTACTGGAGGTTCCTGTTCTGCCATCTTCCCACCTTCTCCCTGCCTTCCCAATTACATGGACTGTAAACATTTTCGGAACCACCCTGGATATTGACTTAGTGTTATCAGTTATTTTTTTGTGATAAGTAGAGGATTTTCATCAAAGCAACTACCATCTGTGGTTGCTTTTGTTTTAGGCCTTTGGTTTGGTTGTCCTTGGCCAGTTGCCTAGTAGGAGGTGGTAATGATGGTGGGAGTTGGGGAGAACATGGACTAGGCCCTTGTATGACTGTTGGTGTCTGCAGGGCTTGTGCAGGTGTCTAATTAAAAGCCTTTCTCAGCCTCTGTTCCTTTAAATGTTTTTTTTTTTTTTTTCTTTCCTTTTTCTTTTCCTGTAGTGATTTCTTGGTATTGTAAAGACTGTTAATGTCCTATACAAAATGATTAATTATTCGGATTCTTAGGTACCATAAGGTTTTTGTTTTGTTTTGTTTTGTTTTTTTTAAATTCAACAGTTTAATCATTTTCATTCTGGGGGTGACCAGAGAAGAAGCATAGGAGTGTAAAAGGGGAGGACAGAGAAGCTGACACAGAATGAGGGAAGTTCCTGGACTCTTTGTTCTGTCCCCAGTTCCCTTCACCCTTCCTGGTTTTAGGAAGTAGAATCTTTGACATGCCCAATGGACAGATGAAGAAGCAGAGTCCAAGGAGGCAGTTAAGAAAGGAAACTCCTGGGGCCTCCTGATCAGATTCAACTCCTTACTCTCTGATCAGTTTCAGAAATCGTGCAGTACCTCTGGAATAGTGGCCTCCCGAGGACCCGGCTTGTCTGACCTCTGGCTGTGGCTCCCAGATCCTCTTACTTCTCACCCTCCCCAGCACACCCCATTCATCCTTCAAGCCCTCCTATCAAGCTGCCTTTGTCTTCAGTTTATTAATGTGGTTTTTCACACCATTTGATCTTCCTGTGTTGAACCACCCCTACATACCCTGGACAAAACCTTCCTGATTATGCTATATAATTCTTTCAGTGTGCTCCTGGATTTGGCTTGGAAGTATTTTGCTGAGGATCCCTGGACCTATATCCATTAGAGAAATTGGTCTGCAATTCTCTTTTTTCATAGTATCTTTATCTGGTTTCGGTACTAGGGTGATGCTGGCTTCGTGGAATGAGTTTGGTAGCGCTCCCTCCTGTTCGGTTTTCTGGATGAGCTTGAGCAAGATTGGTATTAGATCTTCTTTGAGTGATTGGTAGAATTCACCTGTGAAGCCATCTGGTCCTGTGCTTTTCATACTTGGAAGGTGTTCTTTTTTATTCTTTTTTTTCCTTTTTTTTAAATTAGAGAAGTTGTGACCTTACAAAACAAGCATGCGTAATAGGCATAATTCCCGTACATCACCCCTCCACCAACACCTTACGTTGTTGTGAAACATTTGTTACAGATTATGAAAGAACATGATCAGACTATTATCACTAACTGTGGTCACTTGCTATATTTTTTTCCATACAACCTTGGGAGGTTTTTGATGACTGTTTGAATCCTTTTTACTCGTGATTGGTTTGTTGAGGTCTTCTATCTCTTCTAGGGTCAATGTAGGTTTTTCATGTGTTTTAGGAATTTATCCATTTTGTCTGTGTTGTCTGGTTTGTTGGCATATAGTTGTTCATAGTATACTCCTATGATCTCCCTTATTTCTGTGGGGTCTGTGATAATGTTGCCCCTCTCATTTTGTGTTTTATTTACTTGCATCTTCTCTCTCTCTATTTTTGTCAGTCTAGCTAATGGTTCATTGATTCCTTTGATTTTTTTGAATACCTAACTTTTGATTTCATCTATTCTCTCTATTGTCCCTTTGTTCTCAGTTTCACCTATTTCTTCTCTGCCCCTTATTGTTTTGCTCCTTCAGCTTGGTTTGGAATTAGTTTGTTGTTTTTTTCCTAGTTCCTCCAGGTTTGATTTTAGATCTTCCCTCTTTTCCAATGCAAGCACCGGGGGCTACAGATTTCCCTCTTATCGCTGCCCTTGCTGCATCCCACAGATCTTGATACGTTGTGTCCTCATCTTCCTTGGTCCCGAGACACCAATTTCTCCAGCAATTTCCTCCCTGACCCACCTATTAGTCAAGAATGTATTGTTTAATCTCCATATATTTGTGAATTTTCCCTTTTTCCATCCGTTATTGATTTCCAGCTTCATTCCATTATGTTCGAAGAAAGTGCCTTTTATAATTTCAATCTTCTTAAATTTATTGAAACCTGTCCTGTAACCCAGCACATGGTCCATCCTGGAGAAGGATCCAGGAGCACTTGAAAAGAATGAATATCCTGCTGCCTTGGGGTACAGTGCTCTGTCAACATCTGTTAGGTCTAGTTCATCCATCACACTATTCAAGCTCTCTCTTTCCTCATCTGTTCTCTGTGCAGATGTTCCAACCAATGCCTGGAATCGTGTATTGAAGTCTGCAGCCATCACTGCAGAAACAGCCATTTCTCCCTTCAGTTCTGCTGGTGTGTGCCTTATGTATCCTGGGGCACCCAGGTTAGGTGCATAAATATATACTAGTGTTATTTCTTCTTGGTGAATTGCCTCCTCCATCAACACATAGTGCTCTTCATCTCTTATAACAGTTTTGCTTTTAAAATCTGTTTTGTCTGATATTAGTATCAGTACTCCAGGTCTTTTTTGGTACTGTTTGTGTGGAACATCTTTTTCCAACCTTTCACTCCCAACCTGTGTCCCTATGCCTGAGGTGAGTCTCTTGTAGACAGCATATAGATGGCTCATATTTTTATCCATTCTCTCCATTTGTCTTTTGATTGGGGAATTCAGTTCATTAGCATTCAATGTTATCACTGTAGAGGCATTACTTAGTCCATTTTATCCTTTGGCTTTCCATTGTCATATCTTCCTGTTGTCTGTATTTTCACCTTTTAAGTTACCTTTACTAATAATCTTCATTTCTACACTCTTCTCCAAGTCTCTCGCCCTTGTCTTTTCCTTTCAGGCTGCAGCACCCCCTTTAATATTTCTTGTAAATCTTGTCTTTTGGTAACATTCTCTCAGTGTTTGTTTGTCTGTGAAGACTTTAAACTCACCCTCCTTTTTGAAGGACAGTTTTGCCAGATACAGATTTCTTGGCTGGCAGTTTTTCTATTTCAGTACCTTAAATATATCATACCACTGTCTTCTCAGCTCCATGGTTTCTGATGAGAGATTGACACTTGGTCTTATTGAGGTTCCCTCGTATGCGATGCATTGCTTTTCTCATGCTGCTTTCAAAGTACTCTCTTTATCGCTGGTATTTATCATTCTGAATAGTAGGTGTCTTGGAGTAGGTCTCTTTGGATTTACTCTGTTTGGGGTGCGTTGTCCTTCTTGGATATTCATAGTTATTTCTCTCTTAAGGGTTGGGAAGTTTTCGGTCATTATTTCCTCAAATATTCTTTCTGCCCCTTTTCCATTCTCTTCTCCTTCTGTGATACTGATAATGTGTATGTTTGTGCATTTTGCCTTGTCATTCAATTCCCTGAGACCCTGTTACCATTTTTTCCCATTCTTTTCTCTCTCTCTTTTCCTGTCTTTTCAAGTTCAGATGCTCGGTCTCCAGTTCACTAATTCTGTCCTCCATCAATTCACATCTGCTGTTATATGCCTCTAATGTACTTTTATCTCATCCATTGTGTCTTTCATTCCTATAAGCTGTGTTACTTTTCTTTGCAGGCTTTCAAATTGTTCTTTCTTTATGCTCACCCAATGTTTCCTTCCTTCCTTCCTTCCTCCCCTCCCCTCCCCTCCCCTTCCTTTCTTTTCTTTCTTTTCTTTCCATGATAAATGCATTCCATTATTTATTTAGATGTTTAAGCTCTTGCACTAGGTTTTTACAAGCTGGTGAACACTGAAAATTATTTCTCCCACAGAACTATAACCACACATTCCCAGACAGTATAAATGTAGGATTGGACTAACATTAATACACATCACCATTTTATCAGTTACATAACAACAGAAATTATCAAGTATCCAAATACTAAGTTTACACAACTCAAAAAGCATATAAAATATTAGATGTCTGCTGAATTCATTAGCAGAAACCTGCTTTTTTTGCAGGAGGTTGGGAAGAGAGGGGAAAAAAATCACACTTCAAACAAAATAGCTGGTAAACAACTTCCAATAGATATGGAAAAAATTACAAGATTTTCAGAAATTTTATGATTAAGAATTATTATAGCTACCATAACAAAGCATCTCTGCCTCTTAAAAAATATTTACTAAAGAGCATATTCTACATGTTCTGCACAAATGAAAGCATTATTTTACTAGAAATATTTAATAGCTATCTCCCAGTCATTTGTCAGACCTCCTGGTTAAGTTGCACCCCAAAGTGCAAATATTAAATTAACTGTAAGGCTTTTTTTGTCTGGAGACGTTAAAGACATGTGTGCTTCTGTACAATGCAGTTTTTCAAAATGAAGGTTTTCTCTAAAGTCACAAAATGAGATTTTGTAGACATTAATTAATCACTGTAAGACTTGGTAAAAATCCCAATAAAATTCGATGGGTGTGTAAACCTGATATATACTGGTACGAATGTGGGAGATATGAAAATAAAGTGAACAGGCAAATAATCATATAGACCCTACTTTCAATGTTTGAAATGACCGAAGGAATAAACCACATAAGGTCTAGAGTGTTTATAGTTTCTGGGATTTTAAGTTCTGTATGATACTAAAACTGTGTAAGTATTGTGCTAGGTATTTTGGCACCTTATCTCTCTAAATTTCCTGTGTATTGATAAGATCCTGGCATGGGAAGAGATTTAAAGAAGTATAACTCAGTACTGCATGATTTCAGGAAAGGTTGATTGTTACAAATGATAAGCCCATTTTAAATGCTGACCAGCAAGAATCTAAATAGGCTGACTGTAACCCACAGAGGTTGCGATTCTGTTAAACTTGTAGCATGGTGAAACTGCCTTTCAGTACTCCAGCGCAAGCTTCATTAGACTTATTCACCAACATGTTGGCTAGTATGTTTGACAAATTAGGTCCTCTCTCAAGTTCTGCTTCCAAGGCAATAGCATCAGGCACCCCAATTTTATTGAATTGCAACAGTTGTTTCTGTGACCATTGGAGTCTTTGAAGCACAGCTGCATTTTAGGACGATACTTCTTCAAATACAAAAGTTGCTTGCTGTTAAAAGCTCCATGCCGCTTTTGTCTTACGGACTGTCCTGCACCTTCCTATTTCATTCCACCTTCAGTAAATGCTGGGGCAACAAGCAGTGGGGCTCTCCCAAGACCTGCTGCACAACAGACAGCAGTGCAGCAACCAGGTTCTTCATGAAACTGAATTTTTACAAGACTTAGCCAATCATCAACAATCTGGTTGGATGGTGATGTGCCATCATCAAAAGACCAACCAAGAACACGGATGCCTTCTTTCTCCACAAGAGCTGTGTCGTAAGTGGCTTCACATACTCTTACTATTGTAGCTCCAGCCTTCTTAAGTTCCTCTGTAAATTTGCTTAAGGTTGCATTGGCTGGATTGTGTGTGATAGGAAATCTCATGTTCTTGTACGTGATTTCCACAGGAGCTGGGCGGTTCATTCAAGCCATTTTAATTTAGTTAAAAAAAACAACACCAGGGTATGAAAGATTTTTAAAAATGAATGCAGAAATGATGTAAAGAAACTGAAGCCTGCTTTAAGATAGTCCATTTGAAATCCTCAGTGCCTTACTTATGAAGTTGGGAGTAACGGGAAATGAAATGAACCTCCTGACAAGAAGCAGTGACTCTTCAATCCAGTAATACTGAGGCAATATTAAGAAGGGCACTGAGGTTTCCCCATCCAGGTCAGAACTTGTAAAATGCCCTGCAGATTTCAATTCAACACTTCTGTGTCCAGGTTACCCACTTCCATGGGGGTTTCTTGGTGAGTAGTAGTGAGTTTCTTGTCTGTATAAGGTCATGCTGTGTCTGGCAGTAACCTCTGCTGCCCTTCAGAAACTCCGTAAATGTGTGACCAAGAACACCACAGAGAGGAATATGTTTACTCAGTGAAGATTGTGGCCTAATCATACAGCCGGTCCTAAGGCAGCGGTAAAACAGGCGGTGGTGGCGGCTGCAGGGCAGGGGGCGGCGGTGGTCGTCGCAGAGCGGTGACAGTGCAGTGGCGGTGACACCAGGATCTACCATGCCGTGAGTGGCTGATATCTAGGGATCTGAATATGTAGGTGAATTTACTCTGATGGTCAGTTTCTCTCTCTTGCCTAGTGGTATTGTTTCATGGCTCTCCTTTTTTTTTTTAAGTTGATTTTATTGATACATGTTAATAAAGCATAAATCTATCAAAGTGTACAACCAGTGGTATTTGGTATAATCACATAGTTGTCCATTCATCACTCCAGTCATTATTAAAGCATTTTCATAATTCCAATAATAATAAACAACAAAAACGTATCACCTTTCAATCTTTCTACGTGTCCCCTGCCATACATAGCTGCTATTCTGTTTCCGTCTCTCCAGTTTATTAGTTCTTCTTTGATTTTTGGTTCAACTTATTCTGTCTTTAAAATTGCCCAGCTTAAGTTATCAGAGTAGGGCCAGGGACTGACTAATGGGATGCAGGTCTGATCCAAGGGGCTGTGAGGAGACACTCCCCAAAAGCTTTTTTTTCCTCCTTGCAGTTTCCCGGCGGGCCAGCAGATGGCGCTCATTGGTGAATCTTTCCATGGAGGTGTGTCTTTCAGCCTCCACTTGCCCATGACTCTCCTCTGGTCAGAGCTGACATTTGAAGGGGGCTCTGCTGACCAATCTCACTGAAGCGAAACTACCCTCCGTTCACCACAGCACCCACCCTCTGCCCAGGGAGGAGGACTTCTGTTCCCCTCTCAGCTGGCTGCAGCGAGCCTCGGGTTTTATCCAGGCTGCTCGCCTTGAGGGTGGGGCCTGGGGGCCGTTCCCAGTCGTGGGGGCTAGTCACTTACAGTTTTCATTTCGTCTCTCTGTCCCTCGCCCTCTTAGATGACGTGCAGCACTGTCTTGGTCTGCAGATCCCCAAAACAGGTCCTCTGACAGCTTTTTGCCCTTCCTCCGTTGTTTTTGTGAGAAAGTTGAGCCCTGCCTGCCTACTGTGACCCCATCTTCCTGGAAGTCCTCTACCTTAAGTTTTGAAAGAGATGCAACTGCAGTCTGAGAAGTTAGCAGTACTTTGATATCAGCTCTTCATTTGACCTTAGGAGATTAGTTTTATTTTAAAGATTGGTGAAGAGAAATATGTTAGAAAAAGGCATTTCCAGAGCTGTAAACCTTTTAACTATCTGATTTGCTATTAATAAATTCAGTTTATTCCGCTCTTTTGCCATATGGAGCTTGAATGCAGAAACTTGGAGTATTTTGTAAACATTTGAAAGGGTGAATTGCAGTGCTGGCAGATGACAGAGCAGTGATACTAGTCTGGCTCTGGTATTCATACGTATTGAGAGGCTTGCTTAGACATTTATTTTCCTCTGCATAGTAGCATCGAAACAGTAATTGTCTTGCTTACAAAATTGCATCTATATTTTGCAGTTTGCTTAAGTCATGCTTACAATGCTATTACCTATTTTTTGTAACCAGTTAGAAGGGACCACCAACAAATGGTATTTTCAGGTTTGTTATTTGTACAGTTGCAAGAGGAAGCTCTTAATTAAAATCTGTTCAGCAAATGTACATCCCTATTAGAAGGTGTTAAGAATATGGTGATATATGGGAAAAATACAGTTAATGTAATTTATGGCCTATAGTTAACAGTAATATTGTAAATATTTTTTCAACAGTGGTAAAGAAGGTACTATATCAATGCTAAGGGTCAATAATTGGGGGTATAAGAAAGTATGGGATTTTTCCTTTTGGAGTTATGAAAACTTTCTAAAATTGACTGAGGTGATGACTGCACAACTCTGTGATGTAACTGAGAGCCGCTGAGTGTACACTTTGGATGGACTGTACAAGGCAGGGGACCATATAACACAGTGAACCCTGTGGTGGACGAGGGACTGTGGTTTTTGTTTTTTTTTGTATTTTTTTTACAAGCAGATCAAGGCTTGTTTTATTGAATGACTGATCTATATAATTGCTGAGCCCGCTGTGTACAGACAAGAGAAGGGGAGCTTTATTTCTTGGTCTCTTCCTCCTTTGGCAGACTCTTTATAATCTCCTTCTTGGCGGGCAGTCACTCCTCAGAGCGCTCGCGTGCCTCCTTGGTCTTGGACCTGCGGCCTTCCTCCTGGTCAGCCAGGAGCTTCCTGCGGGCCTTGTCTGCCTTCAGCCTGTGGGTGTGATCCGTGAGAATGCACTTGTTATTGAACACATCCCCTTTCACCTTCAGGTGTGGCGTGATACACGTGGCAGTCAGTCTTAGAGTCACGGTGTCTTCTGAGCAGCTGGCGCAGAAGTCTCATCTTCCCCATCCAGGTTACCTTCTCAGGCACACGAGCCCTGGCAGTACCTTTCATTTACCTATGCCCATAGGCCTGCCGTTGCAGCGGGCATCGAGCCCGGGAATGCACAGTCACAGGCTTGCAGATGATTCCCATCTTTGATCAGCTTCTGAATCTGCTGATGAGAGTTGGCATTGGTGATTTCATTGGTCTCACTGGGGTCCAGCCAAACCTTCTTTCCACAGCAGAGGACACTGTAGGCAAGCCTCTTCTGAAGCCTGAGCATACTCATGGCTGTGGCAGCAGCGCTGAAAGGAAAGAACAGTTTTTAAATAAGAAAATGAAATAATAATTTAAAAAATAACCAGTAAAATACAAAAAAATTTTGAAACAATTTGAAATAATAAAAAAAATTTTAGACGGTGTGTCTTTTCATCACTGTAAGATCTCGTCTTGTATGTAGTGATATTTTCTTCCATATATTCCCCCAGTGTCTTATTTTATTTTATTTTTTTTATCTTCAAAGAAGCTTTAGGATACAGAAAAGTCACATAGAGCATATAGGGGATTCCCATATACCCAACGCCCTCCCCTTTCCCGCTCTCCCTTATTAATAATGTTTTACATGTGTATGTACAGGTGTTGAAGCATTGCTCCTAACCATGGTCAATGGTTTACATTATGGTTACATTGTGGATTGTACACTTTTATAAGTTTTGACAAAATTTGAAGTGGCCTGTATCCATTATTGCAAGATCATGCTGAACAATCCTAATGCCCTAAAAATGCCCTACATTCCATATATGCTACTCTTCCCTCTCCCTCCCCTTGGAACCTATGGTAATCACTGTTTCAATTTTTGAAGAATAAGATTCATAGTTACTTGCAATAATATTGAGGGCTTGACATATTAGTCTGTTTTATTTTATTAGGCACTGCCTATATTCTCGAGCGATTCTTATCCCTCTAATAGAGAACATAGCAGGTCCCCCCAGGATGGGAGTTTAATATTTTCTTGTTTATTGTGTGGGTCTCCACCCACTGATATAACACAGTATGACAAGATGAACACTTAGATATTCCACAGAAGACTGCCCCAGGTGCACTCTGCTCCCCCCCAACACCCAACACCCTACACCAGTAACCCTCCCCTGCCATAT
>JAQZBX010098183.1:0-11609 GCA_029593785.1 Cabassous unicinctus | reverse complement strand
TTTTTTTTTTTTTTTTTTCCCCTTTCCTCTGTGATTAACTCCTCTTATGTAAGCCTCTTCTTGGAAGAAGTGGGTGCTTTTGCACATAGGGTGATTTGGAGGGAATACATTTCAGGCTGAGGGAAGAGTTAGTGCAAAGACAAGAAAAGAAAGGGTTGGTGTTATGGAAATATTATAGTAAATATTATATGTTATCATATAATAGTGTAGTGTAGGTCAGTTTATTGGTCAGGGTTCTTATTAATAGTAGCAAGCAACAGAATCTATTCTAGCAAGTTCAAGCAAAAGGGAAATTTATTAGAAGTACCAGAGAGATTAAAGGATTTGGGGGAAAGCTGAAGAAATGGACTCTAGGCTGAACTTCCAGGAACAGAGCTCCCATACTATACTATAGAACTGAGCTCCCAAGGATGCTGCTGTCTTTGCCATGATCTAGAAGCTAGTGCTACAACTGCTAGGTATAGAACTGTGCTGTCTCTACAGCAGTTTATTCCAGCAAAAGGGATATCCTGTGCCCAGCTTCTTTCCTCTCGTAATTTATTTCCAAATCATCTAGTGTGAGAGCATCTGATTGGTGGAACCTAAATCACATTTAGAAGGGAGCCTGGGAATTACGGTTTTTTGCCTTCCAGCCTATGCAATACTCAAAGCTAAGCTAGGAGGGGGTTGAACAGGGTGTTGAGCAAGCCAGTCTACAGATTCTACCATATCCAGGTGACTTGTATCGTCTTCTAGTACCAAATTCTGTATCATTTGGAATTCTCTCAGCTTAAGTAGAAATTCTGACTCAAATTTGGCTTAAATAATGTGGAAATTTATATTAATCTTGTGTTACTTTTATCCCCAAAGTGGCTTCCCTCATGGTAGTAAATTGGCTGACAAGGAACAATTGGGGAGATGTATTTCTTTGTTTACCAGTGGACAAGAGAGACACACTGACTGAGATTGACTTCATCCCCCAAAATGGATGAAAAGTTCTTCTCTTTAGTCCAGTTGGAGCAATTTTGGTTATTTGCCCATCTCTTTTGCTTTCATTTGACTGAAAAAGACGAAAATAAAAGCAGTCTATTACTTACTTACACACACACACACACACACACATCCACACACAAAAGTTGCCAGGGATATGCCAGGTGCTAAATGGTTAAGCGTTAGTTTCTGAACTGATCACTGGAACAGAGAATGGGATTACCATATTTGGTTTGGATGTCTAAGTAGGACGAACCCCTGGAGCTAGGGTTGAGGTCAGCTTTCTTTCAGTACAGTGGTTCTCAAAGTGTGGTCCTTGGAAACTTGTTAAAAATGCACATTCTTGGGCCATGTCCCAAACCTACTGGATCAAAAACTCTGGGCCCCAGAAATTTGTGTTTTAACAAACTCCGCAGGTGATTCTGACTGCATGCTAAAATTTGAGACCCACTACCTTAGTAACAGAACTGATGAGGGATGAATACCTGACAGGGGATTGATGCTGGGTAGAGAGCTAACAGCATACATTTCAAAACTGTAAATATAGATAGGGGTCAGGTCATGGGGAATCTTGTATGTCTACCTATGGTTGCTCTGAGATATACAATCGGGTGATGTGTATGTGAGGGATTTGTACAATGAAGGAGCTAAATTATACTAGGGATGAAGTAGAAAGTATTTTGAACTTGGAGTCAGAAGTTTGGGTTCTCATCCTGGTCTCTTCTCCTCTGAGCTTCAAACTACTCAACTGTAAAACAGGGAATATAATTACTGGAGTGTTGGGAGAATTAGATGAATAAATGTATGTGAAAGTGCTTAGTACATGGTGGCAGTTTGATATTATTTATGAATTCCAAAAAAGAGGTATAGATTATGTTTGTAAACTGGTCTATTTCTCTGGGCCTGATAACCTTTGATTGTATTAAATTCAAAGGTTTTACATTTACTTGATTAAATCAAAATTCAGGCTTTGATTCGACCACGTCATTAGGGTGACTCGGTTGAGTCCCCGCCCCCTTTGTGGGCTATATAAATGGACACTTACTCAAGGAGAACACACAGTAGAAGACACGGCAGAGGAGAGAACTTAGTTTTGATGCTGGAGCCCCGGGGAGAGCTGAGACATTCGCCTGATAGTTTGCAGCTGAAAAGACCAGAGCCCTGAGCAGCGGAAAGGCCGGGAAAGAAACGAGCCCTCCACCCTACAGCTGAGATCAGAAGAAGCTAGGCCCACGGAGCCTTAAGAGGAAGGAGGGCTGAACCCTCACAGACATCGCCCTCCGTCTTGCTTCAACACGTGGCAACAGACTTTGGTGAGAGAATTAACCTTGAGTTGGACTCTTTAGGGTCTTGTAACTGTAAGCTTCTACCTCACATAAATACTCTATAAAAGCCAACGGATTTCTGGTACTTCACATTGGCACCTCTTTGGCTAATACATATATCATTTGGCATTTTAATAGGTAACATATTTTTTGAGCCTGCATGCTGTGTGACTAAAGTAGTATGCACTTCATTCTGAGGACATGGGGAGGCATGCTTCCTCAGGGGTGTCTATAAAGAATTTCCTGGTTCTCAGTGATTGTTTCAGGTCTCAGGTCCTTGGTCATATTTCATATCGGCTCTGACTTAACTGCTTGAACAAGGGTTTCTGCCTTTGTTCTCTTATCTTATGGCATTATGTGAATTATTTAGTCGCAGGGTTATAGAGGTTTCTCTTTGCTCTTATAACTAAGGTATTCAGGGTGATGTGACCATACATATTTTACGTTCTGCCTTGGCATTGTAACTCAGCCCTTTAATTTTCCTTTGTGAGCTCATTTTAATTTGTAACACTATCCCCTCTTCCCCTAATTTTTGTTTTTTTTTCACACATTTTAAAAATATAGAATACTTATAAATTCATATTAGTTTAGAGTGAGAAAGGTAATTAGAATTTTTGGACTCACTCCCTTACTTTATACATATAAGAAAACTAAGACAGACAGGAAAAGTAATTTGCCTAAAGTCTTATGTATCCATCTTTTTTCCCTTTTCTTATTTCTTGGCATGGAAGAATTTATACCTGGGGTTAAATTTCATATTTTCTGTAATATTATTTAGTTAAAAATCATTTGTAAATTGTTATATATGATATGATTTAGTTTAGTTATAGTCATGGTCTGCTGTAAGTGAGGCAGAGCTGGTGACTCAATCTAAGGAGAGATTAACTAATGAAAAGTGTTGTGAATTCAGCAAAGGGAAGAAGAGACCCACTGTGAACAAATTGTTCTCTCTTAGGTATACTTGGTGTGTTATTACATGTGCCAGTTATTGGTGTGCCAACATTGTGTTATTAGGTGGCTTGTGGCCTTTTCTTTGTTTGTATCTAGGGTGTTAGAGGAAAGAAAGGATGAAATTGAATGGGTAATTTCTACTGTGTGGTGCTGAGCACTTTCTGTCTTAATTTATGCCGCAAATAATAGTACCTTTTTTTCCCCTTTTCTTTCTTTTAGAAAGTTACTGTTTGATGGCAAGGAAACCAGAGAAACTGCTTCTCGTAGACTTGTTGCTACTGATTAAAACCGGGATTACGGGAGGGGTGAGGTATATGGGAATCCCCTATATTTTCAATGTAACATTTATGTAATCTAAAGCTTCTTTTAAAAAAACAACAAAAAACAACAACAAAATACGAAACAAACGTGGATTGCCAATTTAAGGGGATTTCAGGGGTTATCTAGTCCAATACCCTTACTTTATGTATGGAAGAATGGACGCCAAGTACATATTTACTGAATCTGCATGATTCAATATTACACAGTAAGTTACAGAGTCAGACCCACATCTTAGCATTTCTGACTCCCTGTTAAGTATATTTCCATTATACTCCTCTGCATGGGGCAGTAGAGAGAGCACAGGTTTGAGGGCAAGAGATCTGGGTAAAAACCATGGCTCTGCCACCTAATGACTTGTTTCGGAGAAAGTGATACCACTTTCTTAAGAGAGAGCCAGTTTCCTCATTTGTAAAATAGGATAATGTTAATACTAACTCTTCTACCTGCCTCACAGGGTTATTACTAGAATAAAATGTGAGATGTAGTGGTAAACATGAAGACTTTATAAAGTTGGCAGAGATAATTTGCTTATGAATTTCAGCTCCATCACTTATTAAATATGTAATTTGGGGCAAGTTACTTAATTTCTGTGAATCCAGTTTTTTTCCTTTTGTAAAATTGAGACAATAATAGCTCCCTTGTTGTTTTGAGGACATTAGTATATGAAAAGCATCTAAAATGATACCTGGCACATAATAAGTGTTCAATAAATATTTGAGATACTCTCAGAAGACTTAGTTCCATCTTCTCAGAACAGTTCCTCTAAAGGCTTAAAATAGAATAGCAGAACTTGTTTTGTGGTTTTAAAACTATTTTGTAAAGTTTGATTCTGGAAGCCAAAGGTGTGGGGTAAGGTATGAGCTTTGCTGTTGGTCATGTTTCCATTCTAAACCCATGGCCAGGCTCTTCTGCTCAGGGAAGGGCCTTTAGAGAAGGCAGGCTTTGTGGTGAATTGATTGAAGAGGAGGAGAAGGAAGGTGCATGAGAAACTCTGGAGGGAAAATGTAAGTAGGAAAAGTGGTGCTACTTCTGATCACCCCTGCCTGCAGCCCATTGAATAGCAGTATGTCAGGGACCTTAGTGGCGAAATGTATTTAAAAAAAAAAAAAAATCAATTTTATTGATAATGTATTAATAAAGCATACAATTCATCCAAAATGTGCAATCAATGGTATTTGGTATAATCACATAGTTGTGCATTCATCACTTTAATCATTAGAGCATATTCATTATTTCAATAATAATAAACAAAAAACAATAAAAAAATTCATCACCTCAATCTCTTTATGCTTCCCCTGCTGTACATAGCTGCTATTTCAGGCTATTCTTACACATTTATTTTTTTTTAAAGCAGTTTAATTGAGATATATTCACATACCATATGATCTATCCAAAGTGTATAATCAGTGGCTTTTAGTATAATCACAATGTTGTGTATTCATCACCACAAAAAATTTTAGAACAGTTTCATTACTCCAAAAAGAAAAACTCCACACCCCTTAGCAGTCACTTCTCAATCCCTCTATCCTTCCCCAGCCCTACATAACCACTAATCTAACTTCATCTTTATAAATTGATTTATATTTACATTTTATATAGATGGAATCATACAATATGTAGTACTTTATGTCTGGTTTCTTTCACTTAGCACACAGGTTTTTTTTTTGTTGATATTTACATCTTATAGTATTAACATACATTTGTTCAGTTTCAAAGAAAAATGGCCTTATATATGCAATTTTACCCATATTCGTATTCACATGCGGTTTTACTATGCTATACAGTCCCATGTTACATTTTTTAGCTTTCCTCTTAGTAATATACATGACCTTAGACTTTCCCTTTAAACCACTGTCATACCCACATAAGATCTTATTATGATCTTAGTCTGTGAGGCTATAAATGTGTCAAGTACTGGGATCATGTCTAATTCCTCTGCTGTCCCATATACCTGACCCACAGTAATATGTATTTTTATTGAAAGAATGACTTTCTGAAATGGAGAGCTTCTGTGGCCTTTAGGAGTCCATCAATCCTTAGTGACGCCTTATGTCTTCTCCCAGTTCCTTGCAGAGATATTTGTATTTAACCAGGATTTTCTAGTCTTAAACCTTAAGGATTTCCAAAATTTCAGATCCTTAAATGTTTTGGGTGTTAGGCATTGCTCTGCTGCTAACTTCTCTTTGTAACCTTGTCAGCCATTTCCTACATCCTTAGTCACTGTGTGGGACTTACCGGGTTCCTCTTTCTGGTTTTTAATATTGGGGTGGAATTTGTGGTTCTAATGCAGAAGAGCTGGGAAACATGAAATCCACATTGTCAGGCAAACAGTATTTCCTCAGAGGCTCTAGGATTATGGGAAAATGTAATCCTGGGATATCCTCCCCCTTCTGAGAAAAAGAAAAAAAAAAAAAAGAATACGCTCCTATAAACCATTAATTCAGTAAGTACATAGTGAGCATATATACTATGTATCAGACATTCTGCTGGGTGCTCTGCATATATATTATCTCACCAAATACAAATAACCCTTTGAGTTAGGCTGATGGCATTGATCTCAATTTCATAGTTAAGGATTCTGGAATTTAGATAAGGGAAATGACTTGTTTTAGCTAGTAAAGGGTAGTAGGTTCAGGATTTGAACCCAGATCTTTATAACTCCAAAGATAATCACTGATTGCCATGTCTGTCTACCATACCAGAATGGGAGCCCCTTGAAGGCAGGGCTCTTGTCCTTTTCAAATCTGTCTTCCCTATTCTCAGCATAGGGGCTGATACAGACCAATTTTTGTTGCATATTGAAAAGACAGACTCAGAGTGTAGGGCAAATGGGGTAAGGGTGTGGAGAAAACTGTTTTCTGTCTACATTATTTGCCCAGGGGAGTCCTAGTCCTCAAGGTGATTTTCTTACAACTTTTGGGATCAAGAAAGAAAGATTTCACTCTAGAAATCCATTAGGTTAACTAACACAAACATTAATATAATAGTTGAAAGACCTTATGTGTCTCATTATAATACTTCTTTCACTGTATTGTCTTGAGAAAAAGTGTGAAAATAGAAGTCAAAGAGCCTGCCTGAACTGTAAAGTTTTTTGTTAAGTTGTTTTCAGGTCTGGCTGTACCTGCCCCATCCCTTCTCTGGGCTTCAGTTTCTCTATATGTACAACCTCTGAAGCTCAGACATTTAGGTAATGGTCTTGGACCTGTTCCATTGCTTAACTTCTTTCTCCATTAACATGGTAACAAATAAATGATGCCCTTGATGTCCTGCAGCCCTATTGCTCCTTTATCTTTAAGTCCACTGTCGAGTTTCATTTAAAGTCCATTGCCTGATTTAGTTTAATTTCCTGTATAAAGCTATTTATGTGTGGGCTAGTGCTCCCTTTCGAGAATGAATTGAATCGCAGGTCTCAGGAAGTGGCGGAAGCACCTTTCTCAAACGTGATTGCACCAAAAGCCCGTCAAGTCGATTCCTGCCCCCAAAGAGGAAGAGAAAACCTCTGGGTTCCTTAGCCAGTAAAGAGTTTCTACCTTGAGCTCTCTGGGCTTATTTCACCACTTAAAGAAGAGACATTATCTTTTAAGTTTCAAACACCCCATTGTGTATAATGATTAATATCCTTGAGCCATTTTTGTGTCACTCCTTAATTTCCATCCAGTTTCCTAAGCCTAGTCCTTGGGTTAGGTAAAATAAATTCAAGCTCTCCTCCTCATTGCAGTCCTTTATAATCACAGTAGTGATTTTATTTCTAGTCTTCTCAAGCTAAATATTTTCTTCAAGATTTCTTAGGTGACTACCTGCCTTTCATACCCACTTTTCTCTCCACAGAAACTTTTCATGGGTCGGCCTTTCTCATGCTAATCTACTTCAGGTCCTGTGTAGCCCATCACTTCCACCATCCAAGTTTTCTCTTTGTTGCTTGAACAAGCATGTTCCCTTAACTTGGTTCTCATTGTTTCTTTCTTTTAAGATGTTTTTCTTAGCTTGTTGTATTTCTACTCAAACTTGAAGGCCTAGTTCAAATATTTCTTTTTCTGATGCCTCCCCTGACACTCTCCTCCTGTCCCAGAGGGAATTAATTTCTCTTCCTTCATTGTTTGTGTGGTACTTTGTTCGAGTGACAGCATTTATCATACTGTCTTATATAACTTGTTGTTGTATTCTGTCTCACCCTACACACTTCTTCAAAACAATATAGCTCTTCCAAGGTTGGAAGGACCTAGCATATGCTAAGTAATCAATTAAAGAGGAAATTAACATTTATTGAGTGCTTTACTGTTGTGCACATTGCCTTATAGATATTCTTAATTCTCACAGCAGGTTATGAGAAAGGTATTATGCCCATTTTACAAATGAAGTAATTGAGCCTAAGAGATATTATATAGTTTATTTATGATCTCACAGCTCATAATATGGGATTCAAATTCAAGTTTGCTGGCTTTAAAGCTTGAGCAGTATTTAGAACTATTTTTCTGACTTCTGATTCAGTATTCTTTTTGTGCACATCAGAAACTCACAAAGTAAGTAAGTGGATGTGTTTGAAACGATGATGGAAGGAAGCGATGTGGCTCTAGCAGTTGAGCACCTGCTTCCCACATGGGAGGTCCCAGGTTCAGTTCTTGGTGCCTCCTAAAAACAAACAACAAGTAAACAAAAGAAGAAACCAATAAGGGGAGCTGATGTTGCTCAGTGGTTGAGTGCCAGCTTCCCACATGTGAGGTCCTGGGTTCAATTCCTGGCCCCAGTACCTCAAAAAACAAAACAAAACAAAAACAATGATGGACAAGAGTTCAAATGGGGGTAGGGTAGAATGGGGAGCAAATAGCTGTGGCACTTACATAATACCTGCGTATTAAGAATTGGCTCTAGAGTCATTAATGACTTAATTGGAACTATAGGCAATCCTTCCATTTGGCATTTAAAAGTGAATCTGGGAGTGGGTATAACTCAGTGGTTGAGCACCTGCTTCCCATGTATGAGGTCTTGGGTTCAATCCCCAGTACCTCCTTAAAAAAAAAAAAAAGGCTGTTTCAGCTGGTTAACAGATGTATCAACACCTACCTTTGGGCCTGTTCATCCTTAAAAAGGATGAAAAACTGCTTCTCTCACTCTACCACAGGCAAGGTGGATGAGCTCAGCTTTCACCTGAAACAGTGTTAGTACTTCTGAAATCTTTTGCCTCCAAGCTTCATCATATTTTTGTCAGGTACTGGTAACCTACTTTTTCAGAGCTGTAGAATTAGTCAATTATATGGGGGGTTCTTATCCCAAACTGTTTGAGTGGCTTGGACGCTCACTGAGAGATCCTAAACATAAAGGACTTTTTTGGAGTTTGGTAAAGGAGACCAAAAGGTAGACCTTGGGGAACAATTCTGCCTCCTCGTTTTGTGGCATGGACTGTTGGTTGATCCTATATTCTTTTAGGTCAGTTAATAGTGATGTGTTATAGAAAGGTAACAAAAATATGGATACCTGGGTTCAAACTCTTGTTAGCCTTATGTGATTTTGGGCAAGTGATTTTTTTACTTCCTAGGCCTGTTACTGTGTATGTGTTTTAATCCAGTGGTTCTTTCTAGATGATGTGTTGCTGCCATCCAGGAACCACACATCTGTGCTGCCCACAGACCATGCAAGGCTCTAAGTTTTAGCTATTTTATTGCCCTTCCTTTTTTTTACTCACAACTTCTCCATTCATTATCTATAGTCTAACAATTTTTTGAAATCTCGTCGTCTGAATGTCCTCCAATCCATTCTCTCCATTGTTGAGGTTTATACCTTTTTAATATCTTTGCTGTCATTTTAGTGTGATTTTTGAGGAGCATAGGTAAATGTGTGTTTTTAATCTGTGAACATTATTAGAAGCAAACTTCAAAGGAATTTAAAGGAGCAGAAAGATGAAGTTGCATTTATATCTGGAGTTGAAAAAACCTCACCAGGAGAGACTGTTTAGTACAGTAAATGAGAGGGTAGACCTTCCATTCAGGTGTCCTGGGTTCAAATAATTAGCTCCATTATCTACTAGCTGTATGACCTTGGACAAGTTACTTAGCCCCCTAAACCTCATTTTTGAGATAGAAAAAAAAAAAACAAAACCTGGAGAAAAGGTGGATTAGAAATTTTTCTGAACTAGGATTAAAAGCTTGAGTTTGCTTATAGTTGACTCTGTGTCTTTTGCCAAATCCCTTCTTGTTGGGCCTCTCTTTTCCATCTGTGTAAAATGAGAAAGTTGGCCTTGATGTCCTTTAAGTTCTTCCTATCTTTACTATTCTGAGAAGTTTGAATTTTTCCTGATTTCTGAAGTGTGCTGGTCCTTTAATGCCACATTCCATTCCTTTGTTAAGGATGATTTTGGCATAGAATTCAGCCAAACAGGTGTTCTGAAGTCAGTGTGTATCTGTCTGCCATATAGACCGGAGCCTGGTACCTGCAAAGAAAGCGGAATATTGGTGCACAAATCCATGGCTCTTAGTGCAATGTAAACAGGCAGCTATTTGGAAACATTTCACCCCTTTTACTTTTCTTCCTGGGAATAAGATATGCTAGGGTACTCAAGGTCATAGCATGGAAAGAAGCAACTGTTTGCAGTGTGTCTCTGACTATTGTGTGTCTGCTCTAGCAGGAGAGAAACAGACACTAGAATTATTACAACATCCAGTGATGTGTGCCATATTAGAGGGATGTATAAAATGTTACCTAAGAAAGCAGGGGGAAGAGAGAAGAGAGCCAATAAAAACTCCACAAAGTGTGGAAGAATGAGTAGTTTACCAGTTTGAGAATGTGATGATGTCTTTTAGAGTGGCTCTGCCGTTTCTCTGGGCTTCGGCACAATCTAGAGGACTCCTTCTTTAGGAAGTCACCAGAGCTTTTTGGAAACTGAGAAGTTCTTTGGACGTCCAGATTAGTGTTTTTTCTTTTGCTGGCCTGAACTTCTCTTTATACTAGTGAGGGCCTGGAACAACAAGGTACTTGGCCAGACTGGAGTTCTTTGTCTTTTTGAGGTTTGAGTACTGCTAATAGAGATGTCAGTTAACAAGCAGAAAATTATGTCTGCTCTTTTGAGTGAATTTCTGAGAGATAACTATTTGGAATCTCTACTTGCTATCCCAGGCAGTCTTGGGATCTTTAGGACATAACCTGTTTCAAGGTTCCTCAATACTCTTAAAGTATTGGCTCGTACCTGTATGTTTTTCCTTTTAGGCTTAAAGCTGACTGTATTTTGTCCTCGCTTTCTGGGGGTCTGAACTTCTTAGTAAGCCTAGACTAGCACATCCTAGCACAGACACAGTAAGTAAAGCATTTGTATTGCATGAACAATAAATATTATTGTGTTTATTATGTACTATATACTGTGCTGGACCCAAGGGATACAAAGATGGGTAAAATCCAGTTCCTTTTCATGGAGAAGCTCACAGAGTAGTGGCAAAGAGAGAAAATAATACTTTAGGAGCTGTCGATTGAGCACGTTCTATGAACTGTGATAAGCATTGAGAACGTGAAGATTAATGAGAGAGAAATCTCAACCCTGGATGTGCTCATGGTCTAGTAGGGGTGGGTAGGTGAGAGGGAGCCCTGTAAACCAAATAACTAATATAACATACAAGAGAGAATGTGGCATTTACCATGAAAGAGGGAGAAATGATACCGTGTGAGTTGAAAAAGGACACTTCAGGATTGTCCAAGATGGTCTATAAGCTTGCGCCCAGTCCCAAACAGTCCGTGATTCTAGATTTTATGATTTTGTAAACTTTTCGTTTACAGGTACCAGAGAGTGTGTTGTATTATCTATATAAAAAGCTCATGAAGAAGAATGTTGATTTTAAATAGCTAACTCCAATGTGTAACAGAATTATAGAAGTAGGAAGAATGATTTTCTCGTTATCAAATTGTAAATCAACAGTAACCATGGTGGGTGAACATTTTCCAGAAAGTGATCAAGGAAGCATGTGTTTCCTGAATACCTTTTCTGGGCTCAGTCCTTCCCTAAGAATGGTAGATGATGCAAAAGAAGTATAAAATTGTGTTGCTGCCCTGGAGAAGTTTTTT
>JAQZBX010098182.1:0-11621 GCA_029593785.1 Cabassous unicinctus | reverse complement strand
AGGGAATTCATCTGGGGCATGCCTCTAAGGCATATGAATGTGTTCAAGTGTTCATGGGGCATTGTCACAGTGGGTGGAGATCCACACAATAATCGAAAGAATATCGAATTTCCATTCAGGGGAGTTCTGCTACATTCTCTAATGGGACAGCAAGAATACCCTGATTACAGGGGTGGTGCCTAGTGAAGGAGGACGGGCCATTGCACTGGGCCCTTGATATTGATGATTGTACTGATGAACCTTTTCTTTTCAAATTGAAACTTAGCCTAGTATTCTATGTTGCCTAAGAGTTACCTCCTGAGGGCCTCCTTGTTGCTCAAATGTGGTCTCTCTCTAAGCCAAACTCAGCATATAAATGCACTACCTTCCCCCGTCCCCAGCATGGGACATGACTCCCAGGGATGAGCCTCCCTGGCACCGAAGGATTATTACCAAGCGCCAACTAGCACTGCACCTGGAAAAAGACCTTAACCATAAGGGGAAAATGGTAAAAACAAATGAGTTTTTATGGCTAAGAGATTCCAGAGTGAGTCAGGAGGTTATTCCAGAGGTTACGCTTATGCATGTCTCAGCAGGATCTTACTGACTGCCACAATAAATTGTGCTTCAAATAGTGGGGCTCCTAAGGGCTCTAGAGACATCCAGACACTATAGGCAGGGCAGACAGCTCAGGAGTTTGGTGCCCTGGGCCTTACCTTGGAATTTATGTTCCTCAGTGTGACAGAGTTAGGCTCATTTGTAGTTTCCCTACAGATGGCTCTTCTGCCCCTCCTATTTGAACCTATAGTTAATACTATACTTGATAGGTGTATGTCCAAAAGACTTAAATCTTTGGTCTGTCCATGTGCCAGTTGGGCCCTGAATCTCAGCAGAGTTGCAACACCTACTCTTTAGTTCATTAGACTCACCCAGGACAACTAACAAGGTGACAATGCCCATCCCAAGGAACTGAGAGAATCTGCAACTGCAAGCAAGATAGTTCCATTCATCTGCCCCATGGGATCTAAGTCCCCTCTCAATTAGAGGCAGAGTGGGCATTACCATCCCAAAATCCTCAAGATGGTGAAAGAACAATGGACTAATGTAGACTTACTATTATTCTACTATAGACTTATTTTTATTCTAGCAATGGAAGAACTTTTATCACTGATGTGGAGACAGTGGCCACAGGAGGTTCTGAGAGAAGGGAGAGGGAAAAATAGGTGTAATATGGGGGCATTTTGGGGACATTGGAATTGTCATGCATGATACTGCAATGACGGGTACAGGCCATTATATATTTTGTCATAACTTACAAAATTGCATAGGACAGAGTGTAAACTATAATGTAAATTATAATCCACAGTTAGTGGCAATGCTTCAATATGTGTTCATCAATTGTAACACATGTACCACACTAATAAAGGATGTTGTTAATAGGGGAAAATGTAGGAGGGGTGGAAGTAGGGCATATGGGAATCCCCTATATTTTTTATGTAACACTTATTTATGTAACGTAAAGTTTCTTTAAAAAAAAAAAGTTAAAAACAACAACAACAAAAAACATTTAAAAAATGGGCAGAGAACTTGAATAGACATTTCTCCAAAGTAGACATACAAATGGTCAATAAACACATGAAAAGATGCTCAACATCATAGCCATTAATAATATGCAAATTAAAACCACAATGAGATATCATTTCACATCTGTAAGAATGGCTATTATTAAAATAAAAAACAGAAAATAACAACAGTGGAGATGATGCAGAAAAACTGGAACTCTAGTTCAATGCTGGTGGGAATGTAAAATAGGGAAGCCACCGTAGAAAGCAACATGGTAGTTCCTCAAAAAGTTAGGTGTAGATTTACCATTTGCCCTGGCAATCCCACTTCTAGGTATATTCCCAAAGAGAGTGAAAACAAGGTTACACAAAGATACTTTTACACTAATGTTTATAGCAGCATTATTCACAATAGCTAAAAGCTGTAAACAGTCCAAGTATCCATCAATGAATGAATGGATTAACAAAATGTAGTACATACACACAATGGAATATTATTCGGTCATAAGAAAAAATGAAGTTATGAGACATGCTGCAACATGAAAGAACCTCAAAAACATTAGGCTCAGTGAAGTAAACAAGACAAATAAATATGGACAAAAATTGTATGACATCACTTTTTAAGAGATAAGTAGAAACAGCAAGTACACAGAGATAGAAAATAGATTATAGGTTATGGGGGAGGGGTTGGGGAAGCAGAAAAGGGACAATGTTTGCTTAAAAAAAAAAAAGACGGAGGTCATTCCAGAGGTTACCCTTATGTAGTTCTTAGGCAGATCTCACTAACTTCCACAGTAAACAAAGCCTCAAACGAAAGTGCTCCTGAAGGCTCTACCCAGACACTATAGGCAAGGCACACAACCTGGTGAAATCAGCACCCCATTGGTGGGCCTTACTTTGGAATATATGATAATCTGTTTCCCAGTATAACAGAGTTAGAATCATTTATAATTTCCCTAATCATGGTTCTTCTACCTTTTTATTTGAACGTATAATTAGCACTATACCCATTAAATATATGTCTCAGAGACTTAAATCTTCAGTGTGTTCATATGCTGGTTGAGCCCTGAATCTCAGCAGAATTGTGGCCAAAACCTCTCCAGTTCTTTGGACTCACCCAGGACAACAAACAAAATGATGATGATGGACCAGTCCCATGCCAAAAAAACAAGAGTATCTACAACTGCAAGCAAAACAGTTCCTTCCATCTGCCCCATAAGATCTAAGGCCCCTGTCAGTGTGAAACAAAACAGAAATCATCCCAAATTCCTCAAGGTTGAGGAACGAACAAACATACGGGAGAAGTGCAACCACAGACCAAAGGAGACGTAGTGTTATTGTAGTTATTAGCTTATAGTAACAGAAGAACGTGTAACATTGATATAAAGATAGTAGTTACTAGAGGTTCTGAGAGGAGGGGAAGGGATGATTAGGTAGAACACGGCATTTTTAGGGCATTGAATTGTTCTGTATGATACTGCAATGATGGATACATGTCATTATACAAAACCTATAAAACTGCACAGTGCAAAGTATAAACCATAATGTAAACTATAGACCTTGGTTAGTAGCAATGCTTCAATATTGGTTCATCAATTGTAACAAATGTACCACACTAATGTAAGATGTTATTAATAGGGGGAAATGTGGGTGCGGGAAGGGGTGGGTTATATGGGAATCTCCTATACTTTCAATGTAACTTCTCTGTAATCTAAAACTTCTCTAAAAATAAAGTTTATTATTTTTTTTTTAAAAAAGATATCCAACCATCACTGTAAGCAGCTTAATGTGAGGTTTTGCATAAGTGGAGGAAGCAGCCAGTTTGCCTTTCTCAGGATAAAATTCTAGAACTTTTGTTCCTCTATTGGATAGAAAAATAAATAAATAAATAAATAAATAAATAAATAAATACAAAAACTGTGAAAAAAAAGAAGCATGTCTATTCAATTCCTTTGCCCACAACCAGCTCGGATTACTGTCACATCCTTTGAAGCCACATTACCTCCTCTTCCCCAGCTACATGGTTGATACCTTCTCTCGCATCATCCTCCCATACCTAAACTCAATGCATTTATATCAAAACTCAACATTGTTCCGAACCCTTCCTTTTCTTCAGGTTCCTAACTAACACCTAGTTTCTCAGGCTGGGAAAGCTCAGGAATATCTCCAATTTCCTTTCTCTGTTTCAACATCAGTTACCTAGGCCAGCACTTTCTTTTAATAAAATGATACCATTATCGAATGCCTAATTCCTGCCAGACACTATGCTAGATGATCTACACATATCATCTCTAATTTTCACAATACGATGCATTTCATAGATGAAAAAACTGAGGCTCAGAGAGGCTAGGTACTTTGCCCTACAGTCTTCCTCCCTTCACTCTATAACCCTACAGCCAGAGTGATACTCTGATCATTTTACTTTGACACTTCCTTCAAAGGCTTCCCATTGCCTTTGGGTACAGTTCAGACTCTGAAACTTGACTCTTGAGGATCCCCTCTTTTCTCCGCACACCTCACACCAACTTCTTTGAATTCTTTTGAATTCCTGGACCGTGCCATACTCTTTCTCTCCTTGCCTCTGGACTTGGCACAGAGTGCCCTTATTCATTCACTCAACAAATATGTATTAAGTGCCCACTATGTGCCTGGAAATGTAACTACTGCTGGGTACATGGTGGTGAATGAAACATAGTTCCTGCCCTCAAGGTACTTAGGTACCTCAAGGTACTCTTTAATAAAAGAAACAGATTAAAAAAAAAAAAAAACACAAGTAATTATAGATGGTAATAAGTGAAATGAAGGAAATAGGATGCTGTATTATAGAACATCTAGGGTTGGGGGATGAGGGAAATATGACTGCTTTAGATAGGTTGGTCTGATAAAGTCTGAGGACACGACATACTTTGAAACCTGAAGATTAAAGAGCTGGCTAAATGAAAAGGAGGTAGAGAAGAGAGGGGATGAGTGGCAACAGATGCAGCTGGAGACATAAGCTGAACCCAGACCAAGAAGAAGTTCTGTAGGCCATGGTTATGAGTTTGGATTTTAGTCTAAGTGCAGTAGAACGAACTGAAGATTTTTAAGCAAGGAAGTGTCTTTTTCGCCCCCTGATGAATGAAGACGGGATTGGAGGGGCACAAGTTAGTAAAGAGGAAAACAAGTCGGGAAGATATAATAGTGGTTTAGGTGAGAAATAAGGATGATTTGAACTGGGTTTGAGGTAAAAGAATATAATAGTGGACAATATGGATGTGGAACTGACCTAACTTGCAAAATGTCCTTAGCTGAAAGTTAGAAAGATCTGGAGAGTTTAGGAAATTGTCAGTGGAGAAAGTCAGAATATAAGCTTACCAGAGAAACAGGATCAGAAGGATCTCAGGCTATACTGAGTGATTATTCAATGGGTTGGCCCTTTTCATTTTATACTTATCATCAATTTGTGCAGCTGTGTGACTTTTTCAAGCAAAGTTCAGCCATATATGTGCAGGCACAAAGAAGGCAGAATGTTGGGTTCATCTAGTGTAGGAGTTTTGCCAGAAGAATAAAATGCAGTGAGAGAGTGACAAGAGAATAGAGTATATTTTCAAGGGAGATATAATAACTAACGATGATATGCACTGTAAACTGGATAAAGGGTTGCAGGTAGACAAAAGAAAAAAGAAAAAAAAAAATCAATAGATTGGAGGTCTAGATGAAGTTCAAGAATTACCTCCCTAGAATATATAAGCAAGTGAGTTATGAAGGCAGGAGATTGTGCTCAGATAGCAGGAGGTTGCTGTCTGTTTCTTCTGTGTAGAATGATCATCTCCCTACCCTGTAATTTTAGATAATACCTATCTACCCTTCCAGTTTGGCTTAGAAACCACTTTTTCCAAGTACCCAATTCTGAGCTCTAAAGCCCAGGTATGACACCACTCCTGGGTCCTTCTCCTTTTATAACACACTGTTCTAAATCAATGTTGTAACACTCTTCCCTACTAGTCTGTAAGCTCTGGGATAGAAATAATTACACGGGCTTAGGTGATGACAGTGTATAAAATGAACTGGAATTGACGATCCTGAAGGTGGAGAAACCATTTGGGTTATTTCACAGCTAGTGAGTGGAAGAGCCAGAATTCAAATCCAGGTAGTTCTAATTCCAAAGCCTTTAAACCCACCCTTACACCTCACTGCCTTCTTTTCTTTCCCACTGTCAACAACTTGTTCGAGCACACATTCCTCCTAACCTGAATAACCTAAAAGATTGCCTCACCCTCAGAACCCCCAACTCCAAACCAATAATACATGGTTGCTAATAAAGTGTGGATTAAAACAAATAATTTCTCAACTTCCTGGAAGATGGAGGATTAAAAAGACAGGACACACTTCTCTCCCAGAAAAATAGCTAGAAGACAGGTAGAAACGGCCTGAAAAAATGTTTTAGGGTTTAGGGCTCCAGGGGAAGGCTGGATACCACCCAGAAGAGAGAGGGACATGGGAAATTAATCTTGATGGAAAAACTGTGAGTGGAAGCTGCAGCTGGAGAGGCTGGCGCCCTTCTCCCACCCTACAAGCAGACAATTTTGATTCTCTGTCCTTGGGTCAGAGGCTACAGACAAAGGGGACTGGCTGCAGGAGAGGGCTGAGAGAAGGACACAGCCTAAGGCTGATTGAGCTTTTGGCCCACAAATTTGGTCTGCTGTGTCCCATGAGTTCTTCCAGGCTGGGTGGGGCTGCCCCATTGTTTGCCCTGGGAGTTAGAACAGGACTAAAGAGATCCAACCCTTTCAATCACCCTCCCTACTGACACAGACTGGTTGTTGAGGATGCAGAGGGGAGTGGAATTATTTCCTACCAGGGAAAAGGGAGGGGGCTACTAGCAAGTGTTGGAGAACAGCCTCTGAGAAAGTTTGATTTGCCAGGTGCTGAATAGCCTTGAGGCAGGATCCTCTGTCACACTGTTTCAGTCTGTGTTGCAGCAAATACATTCTGACCAGGGTTTGAACTGAGAGGGCTGCCTAAGAGCATTATTGCTGGCAGACCAAAAAAGGGCAGGCAAGGAAATTAAAAGTAAATAAATGAGAGGCTTTTCCCAGCCTTTACAGTCTCCCTCCCCAAGGTCTTTGAAAGTGGGTCTGCAACCCATTACTGGGTCCAGGTTTGAGTGACTAAACAGGGATAATACTAAAGAGCTAGAAGGGGTTGAACCAAGAATCAAAGAAGAGAAATAACACACAGCCTCCTGCCACTAAATCCCCATGAAAGAGAAAAATTGGGCATCAGAGTAAACTCATCATCACAATCAGGTGCCTAGACATCAGCAAAAAATTACAAGCCATACTAAGAAAATGGATGAAATGGCCCAAGCAAAGAAATATATCAAAGTCCCAGATGAGACACAGAATTTGAGAAAACTAATCAACGAGAACCATACAAACTTCTAAAATCAAATCAACAAGTTAAAAAACAATATGGGGAAGCAGATGTGGCTCAAGTGATTGAGCTCTTACCCACCACATGGGAGGTCTGAGGTTTGTTTCCCGGTACCTCCTAAAGAAGACAGTGAGCTGGTACCATGGGCAGGCACAGCAAGCTGACACAACAAGATAATGCAACAAGAGACACAAGAAGAAAAACATAATGAGACACAACAAAGCAGGGAGCAGAGGTTCCTGGTGCCTCCTAAAGAAGACAAGCAAGACAGCGAGCTGATGCAATGGGCAGGCGCAGCAAGCTGATGCAACAAGATGGTGCAACAAGAGACACAGGAGGAAAAGCATAATTAAAGACACAGCAAAGCAGGGAACGGAGGTGGCTCAAGCAATTAGGTGCCTCCCTCCCACGCTGGAGGTCCCAGGTTCAGTTCCCAGTGCCTCCTAAAGAAACAATGAAGACAAACAGACACAGCAAGTGCAAACAACAAGGAGGTGGGGAGAAATAAATAAAATAAATCTTAAAAAAACAAAACAAAATATGGCTAAAGAGATAAGGGAATCAAGAAGAACTTAAAAACTTGAATAGAAAAATAACGGAATTTATGGGAATGAAAGGCACAACAGGCTAGATCAAAAACACACTAGAGGCATACAACAGCAGACTTGAAATGACAGAGGAAAGAATAAGTGAAACAAGACAGAACAACTGAATTTGAAGAGAAAGAGATAAGAATGGAAAAAATTGAGCAGAGGCTCAAGCAGATGAATGAGAACACAAAACACAACATATGTGACATGGAAGTTTCAGAAGGAGAAGAGAAGGGAAAAGGGGCAGAAAGAGTATTTGAGGAAATAATGGCTAAAAATTTCCCATCCCTCATGAAAGAAATGAATATGTATGTCCAAGAAACAAAGTGTACCCACTTAGAATAAATCCAAACAGACCTACTCCAAGGCACACACAATTCAGAATGTCAAATGCCAAATATAAAGAAAAATTCTGAGAGCAGCAAGGTAGAAGCAAACCGTCACATACAAGGGATGCCCAGTAAAACTTGTACAGATTTTTCATCAGAAACCATGGGGGCGAGAAGACAGTAGTATGATATAATATGGACAATGAAAGAGAAAAATTGCCAGCTAAGAATTCTCTATAACAGCAAGACTGTATATGAAGGTGAGTTTAAATACTCACAAATAAACAGAAACTAGAGAATTTGTGAAAAAAAAAAAACAAACAACAATCTGGCTTTGCAGAAGGCATTAAAGGAAACCTTAGAGCCTGAAAGAAAAAGACAGGAGAGAGAGGCTAGGAGGAGAGTGTAGAAAGGAAGATCATCAGAAAAGATACCAAAAGAGTAACGTGAAAATAAGATATGACTCATGAACACCAAAGAATAAAATGGTAGAATAATGCATTTACAGTAATATCATTGAATGTGAATGGATTAAACTCCCCATTCAAAAGATATAGGCTGACAGAATGGATAAAAAAACATGAGCCATCCATATGCTTACAAGAGGTCTTGTAGAGACTCACCTCAGACCCAGGGATACAAACTGGGAGAAAGTAAAAGGTTAGAAAAAGATATTCTATGCAAACAGTAACCAAAAAAGAGCAGTAGTACCTATATTAATATCAGACAAAACATACTTTAAATGCAAAAAAGTTAAGAGATGCAGAAGACTATTGTATTTTAATAAAAGGGACAATCCACCAGGAAGAAGTAACAGTCATAATAATCTACACAACTAACCAGGGTGCCCCAAATACACGAGGCAACCTCTGGCAAAACTGAAGGGAGAAATAGACATCTCTAAAATAATCGTTGGAGACTTCAACGCACCAGTCATGTTATCAGATACAACAACTAGATAGAAGATCAACAAGGAAACAGAGAACTTCAACAATATGATAAATGAGCTAGACCTAAAAGACAAACACAGGCTGTTGCATCCCAAATCAGTGGGTTATACATTCTTCTCAAGTGCTCATGGATCTTTCTCCAGGATAGACCACATGTTGGGTCACAAACCAGGTCTCAATGAATATACAAAGACTGAAATTAAAAAAAGCAACTTCTCAGATAATAATGGAATGAAGCTGGAAATCAATAATGGATAGGAAAGGGGAAAATTCGCAAATATGTGGAAGCTAAACAACATACTCCTAAACAATCAGTGGGTCAAAGAAAAAATTTTAGGAGAAATTAGTAAATATCTCAAGGTGAAAACACACACACACACACAAAAGAAAAAAATATCTCAAGGTGAATGAAAACAAGAACACAACTTATGAAAACTTATGGGATACAGTAAAGGCAGTGCTGAGATGGAAATTTATAGCTCTAACACATATATTAAAAAGGAAGAAAGCCCAAATCAAAGACCGGACACCTGGAGGAACTAGAAAAAAGAACAGCAAACCAATCCCAAAGCAAGCAGAAAGAAAGAAATAATAAAGATTAGAGCAGAAATAAATGAATTTGAGTTGGGGAAAAAAAAACAACAACAATAGAGAAAATCAACAAAACCAACAGCTGGTTCTTCGAGAAGGTTAATAAAATTGACAAACCCCTAGTTCGATTAACAAAAAAAAGAGAGAGAGAGAAGATGAAAATAAATAAAATCATAAATGAAAGAGGGAATGTTACAACTGACCCCAGAAATAAAAAGGATCATAAGATGATATTGTGAGAAATTGTATATAAAAAAATTAGACAACCTAGATGAAATGGACAAATTCCTAGGAATGCACAAACAACCTACATTGACCATACAAGAAATACAAGAACTCAACAAACTAATCACATTTAAACAGATTGAATCAGTCATCAAAAATCTCAAGAAAGAAAAGTCCAGGACCAGACTGCTTCACAGGTGAATTAACACCAATCCTATTTAAACTCTTCCAAAAAATTGAACAGGAGGGGAAATTACCCAGCATATTTTATGAAGCCAACGTCACCCTAATACCAAAGCCAGTTAAATATACTAAAGAAAAGAAAAGAAAATATACTAAAGAAAAGAAAATGACCAATCTCTCTAATAAACATACATGCAATAATTCTCAACAAAATACTTGCAAATAGAATCCAACAGTATATTAAAAGAATTACACATCACAACCAAGTGAGATTCGTTCCTGGTATGCTAGGATGATTCAACAAAAGAAAATCAATTAACATAATAAACCACATTAACAAATTGAAGGAAAAACCCACACGTTCATCTTGATCAATGCAGAAAAAGCATTCAACAAAATTCAGCATCCTTTCTTGGTAAAAACATTTCAAAAGATGGTAATAGAAGGAAAGTTCCTCATTATGACAAAGAAAATCCCAGAGCCAACATCTTAATCAATGGGGAAAGGTTGAAAGCTTTCCCTTTAAGATTGGGAACAAGACAAGGATGCCCGCTGCTATCACTGCTATTAAACATTATACTAGAAGCTCTAGCTAGAGCAATCAGACAAGAAAAAAATAAAAGGCATCCAAATAGGAAAAGAGGAAGTAAAACTCACTATTCACGGATGACATGATCCTCTATTTAGAAAATTCAGAAATGTGTATGCTCAAGGCTACTTGAGCTATTAAATGAGTTCAGCAAAGTGGCAAAAATCAGTAATGTTTCTGTACACTAGTACTGAACAATCTGAGGAGGAAAATAGGAAAAAAATTCCATTTAAAATAGCAACAAAAAGCATCAAATACCCAGGAATCAATTTAACCAAAGTTGTATAGGACCTATATCCGGAAAACTACTAAACAATGCTAATAAGGAATCAAAAAAGACCTAAACAAATGGAAAGTCATTACAATGCCATGGACTGCAAGACTAAATATTGTGAAGATGTCAATCCTACTCAAACTGATTTATAGTTTCAATGCAATACCAATCAAAATTCCAACAGCCTACTTTACAGAAATACAAAAGGCAATTACCAAATTTATTTGGAAGGGAAAGGACACCCAAATAGTCAAAGATATCCTAAAAAAGAGGAGTGATGTGGGACAACTTTCACTGCCTGACCTTGAAACACATTACAAAGCTACAGTGGTCAAAACAGCATGGTATCGGCAATCAGGTAAACACATTGATCAACGGAACAGAATTGAGAGACCAGAAACAGACCCTCACCTCTACAGCCAACTGGTTTTTGACAAACCTACTAAGTCCTTGTTAATGGGACAAAACAGTCTCTTCAACAAAGGGTACTGGGAGGACTGGATATCCATAACCAAAGGAAAGAAAGATGACCCCTATCTCACTCCCTATTCAAATATCAACTCAAAATGGACCTAAGACCTAAATATAAAAGCCAGGATCATAAAACGACTAGAAGAAAAAGTAGGGAAACATCTTCATGATCCTGTGGTAGGTCGTGGTTTCTTGGCCCTTACACCCAAAGCATGAGCAATGAGAGAAAAAATATATAAATGGGACGTCCTCAAAATTAAACACTTTTGTACCTCAAAGGACTCTGTCAAAAGGTTGAAAAGGCAGCCAATTCAATGGGAGAAAATATTTGGAAATCACATATCTGATAAGGGTTTAATATCCATGATATATACAAAGATGTTACAACTCAACAATAAAAAGACAAACAACCTGATTAAAAAATGGGCAAAAGACTTGAATAGACATTTGTCCAAAGAAGAAA
>JAQZBX010098181.1:0-11607 GCA_029593785.1 Cabassous unicinctus | reverse complement strand
ACAAACAAACAAAGAGAAAAACAAGTCTGTGGATTCCAGGTCACTGCTTTTACTGGCATGGGTGTGATATAGAGGTTTTCTCAGGTAGAAGAGAACAAGCAGATGTTACAACTGGGGAACATGTGTTATATACAGTGCTTATTCTCCCAGGCTGACCTCTCAAGGTCCCAGCAGCCTGCAGGGAGAAAGGCATGTGGGAAGCATCTGCTGTGACTGAAGCCATGGAAAATTGGTGAGACCTGCTGTTTGGGGATGGCTTGCAGGAACCCCACTCCCATGCCTGAACTCATCACTCCTCAATGTGATAGGCTACCATTATGGGTAGGGATTGGAAAGCATTAGTCTCGGTTGGTAGAACAGAGGTTAAGGGGACAGATTCAAGGCAGAGCCCTCTCACCCTTGCAAACTGGGATCCTGGTGACTCAGACTCTAGGAAATGCCATGGAAGAAGGGCTCATGTAAAATCATTTGGAGGAATTCTTGTAGAGTAATTATTGTTATCTCGCCCTTCCTAAAATTGGTCGGTCTTTCACCTGTGTTGAACTAGTCAAGGCCCTGTGCTGGGCACATGGTAAGAGATGAACTAATGATCAGAATTTCTCTCTGATCTCAGATTCATCTGCCTTGCTTCTCTCTCCAACTGACTCAGTCCCTGGCTTTATAGCTGCAAGGACGTGGATCAAGATTTCCCTCTGCTTTAGCATTGCAGTAAGATTTTAATTTCTTATATGTAAAATAAAGAAGTTGGGTCATGTTGCTTTAACACTCTACACATATGATAAAATGATACCTTCTATGTACCTTCCAGGTTAGAGTGTAAGGAAGGCAACGGAGAAGGGTAAATGGAGCTAGGACAGGAGGCTGGTTTGGACTGCACATGGAAGAGGACAGGAACGGTCAAGGGTTTCTGGGTAGGACCAGGTGGACAGGGACATCTCCTGGGATGTCTACAGGCTGCTAGAGGGAGATTTGGTCTGAGCAGCTCCCAGGTCCCACAGAACTAATTGGCCAGGCCCCATTTCCCTGGCAGCCTGGGGAGTGAGGAAGGTGCAATGTCATAGAAAAGACAAAGTTTGTATGTTTCTTGTCTCTCTGGGCAGGACCGAACTCCTGTGGCATGCTTACTTTCTGCAGCCAGCAGGGAGGGCATTCCCATACTCCTATGACTTGAAATGAAGTAAGCCTGGATCACCTCATGGACTCACTTAAAACATGATGGGGCCCACACTTCAGCTCCCCTCCCTGCTGAGCAGGACGAGGGCGGTGCAGGTTTGAGGTTGGAGGAAGTGGTTCAAGAGTACAGGATTTGCGGTTGGCTACAAAGGAGCCTAATTTGGTCTCCAATCCTCTGGCCTTACCCCCCTCTAGATTGTGCCTTTGGGCAGGATGGGAGCCTAGCTGTACAAGGCAGAGTGTCCTACAACCCCTGGTTTAGAGAAGAACATGAGGCATGAAAAGGTCTTGGATAGGAGCCAGGGGTGGAGGAGGGTTGGAAGCCAGTTGTTAGGGGAGGGCTGGGAGCTCACAGTTCTGGAAGCTCAGATACTAGATGTAGGGAATATGACATAATTCTCCTTTCTGCCGTAGGGAGAAGAGCCCAAGGTGTCCAAGGTCTTTTGTGGCCCACAGTAAGATCCTGGAGTGAGAGACGTTGAAAGGCTAAGCTGTAGCTGAAGTCTGTGGCTGAGTGTGGAAAGCAGGCTCTGGGTATCAGCCTTCTTGAAGGGACTGACCAGGTCATCTGGCTCCTGAATCTCCTGCCTGATTCTGGGCCTCACTTTGTAGGAGGAAGAATGATTTAAGGGTTCAAATTTCATGATAAAATATTAGGGACAAAAACCAGAATATCCTATATATGATGTCAACTCTCCAGGCTTATTGTGTTCCACTATTTTAGTCATGGGAGAAGTAATGACCAGACCTGACTCCTTTCAGGAAAGGACAGAACTATAGATTTAACAACTAAAAAGTCTTAATATCTTTAGTCCAAAGTTTACTTTTGAGTCAAAGTTTTGCAGTGACTGGTTGTGCTGGTTAGCTCTACATGGCGTGCATGTTAGGTTGACGGAATATTATTTATCTCTTTAATGGATTTGTTTTCCTCCATGGGCCTCCTGTCACAGGTAATGGAAGACATGAATAGAATAAATGATCTCTTAATATTGAACTTGTTTCAGTAAGGGAATGGATTTTTCATCAGAAGTGCTGGAAGGGTCACTATCTCAGTTTATAAAGCTACCTGGTCATTATTTTGTTTCTAGGTGATTTGCTCTGAGAACTGCCTCCAGTGTTAATAAATATATTCATACGAATACACACTGAGAGTGCAACACCACAAAAACCATCAGATTTTTGCAAAGTCCTTATTCTACTTATTTTGTACACCTCTACTTTAGGAAATGCTTTTACAGAGTCTGGTATAATACCATGAAAACAGGCTAGTTTCAAGCACCCACTATGTCAATTGGAAAGTAAGCATCATTTGCCTCGAAAAAAGCATCTTTTCCTCCCTGGGTATTCTTTTAAAACCAGACTGAGCATACTAATTTATTTCAGAGTCTTAGGTCATGTTTTGTTTCTGAAATGTAGCCCTTCTGCATATTTGAAAATAATGAGATATCTTTACAGTCATTTGATTTTGGAAAATTATTCCCTTGGGATTCCAATCTCAATACCAAATGATTAAAAGCTTGGTTAAGAATTCTCCCATATATTACCCTCCTTTAAAAGAAGTTGACAGATAGTGATAAGAAAGACAGAAGGGATTTCCCCCCCCACCCATTGATATATAAAGAGAAACAGTATTGGGTAGAGATATAGCCATATATTAACATTGAATTTCTTGGAATTGGGGGAACAAAGGGACTTTACATTTTCTTCTAAATGACTTGGTATATTTCAAAATTTTCTGTTACTTTTATTCTGAGGATAAAATTGCCTGGACCACCTAGAAGAGGAGAACTTAGGTTGTGTGGAGTCTGGGACTCTGCTAGCATGTTTAATCTACTGGATGTCCAAGCAAGCATATAGGAGCATTCCCCTAGGTTAGGACAGGGGGCCTTTTGCTTGGCAGCATAAGCTTGATGCTCTTTGGTCAGACCCTCTGGAACTTATTACCATGCATTGCTGTCTTTGTTTCACACGTACCACATGCAAGACCCATGAAGGTGGTCCCCATGGGAATTGCTTCCCTGACATGACACATAAATGCTAGATTCCAAAAGGATTTGGGACCCCTTAGTCTCAGTGGGATTTTGCTAGTGAATATTCTTTGTGCCAGGCAGAGTGAGGCCCATTTTCCTTTGATGGAGAGCCTTTATCTTAGCATTCCCCACCTACTTCCCAATTATCATCTGGTGATTCTAGAGCAGAGCCCACCCTGGGGCTCCAGTCCTTGGAACGCTGCCTAGCTTGTGGAGACAAGGAAATTAACAGCATGGTATAGTGGAAAGATAATTGTCCTTTGGGTTGGAGAGACATGTGTCTTATTACCTGGGAAAAAATATTTCAACTTTATGAAACCCTGGTCTTCATCTACCAATACCTTCCAACGCACAAGTTTGTTAAGAGAATTCAAAGAGATAAAATGAGTTGCATGTCCAACACATAGTAGAGTCTTAGTAAATGTTTGTTTTCTTTCCTTCCCAATTACCTCTGTGTGAGCTTAGTAGGTCCTAACAACTATTCTGTGAGATATACCTCTGAGAGTCTTCTTTTTCACCTATCAGGTCACTGAGGTGCAGAGAGGTTGAGTAATTTGCTTAAGGTCACACAGCAGGTAGGTAGCTTGCCTGGGCTTCCATTCCAGGTATGTGAGAAGTACCATCAGAGTCAAGATTACTGAGGAATCCTCCTTGGATGTAGCATGTGTCTGGCTCTGGGAATGAGTACAATTAACACCAGAGGGACCTACATTCCTATGAGCAGTGATTACCACTGTCTGTCTTTCCTTTAGGGATTGACTGGAAGATTAGGCCAGGAATTTCATCCTGCAAACATGGAAGAAGGTGCTGTGAGAAAAGCCACAGTATTAGGATGGTGATTTGTAACTAAAGGAGGGATGGCAGGAAACTATGTCACCATCTGGAGAAAGTGAGATAAAGGTAGGGGGAACTGATGGAAAACCTTGTTTTCCAGTCTTCCCCAGCTACCCTTTTGAGTAACCAATCCAAATATAGCTCCTTTATTTATCTAACACTGTAGTCATTTATGGTCTTCGTCTCCCTTGAAATAACTAATGAATAAAGCTCGAGAGAAGCTGAGAATTTCACCTGCTCTCCTCTTTTCCTGAACTGTCCTATCCATCCCTCAGAGAGGGGTGCTACAATGGGCAAGTCAGACCATCTGTGGAGTATTGGGCTTTATTCCTGGTCCCTCACTCTGTGAGAGATGTGGTCTAACTGGAGGTCATGCTGAGGAGGTTGTCCAGGAGGGTTGTGGTACCTAAAGGGGCCTACTAATAGCTTGGAGACTTCAGCTATGTCTGGAAGGATGTCTTGGGCATATGGAGTTAGACATATCCAAATTCTGGGGCCCAATAAGTGTTCTGTGAGGCCCAATAAGTAGTAATACAGTCAAAGTGAAGAAGAGGGAGAGAGTCTTCACACCAAATTAGTTAGTATTTTATAATAGATTTAATAAAACTAAATGGGACAACTATGTGGGCTGATTTCCAGGGACCTGGAGGGATGCAAACCCAGACAGAATGTACCCTCTTCTGGGAACGTTGTAGAGTGGACTTAGGTAGTTTGATCTGAAATTTATGAATCTGTGACTCTAGGAGGGATGCCTGAGGGCAGGTGACAGGAATAAATAAAGCTGTAACCTCCCACTGGGGCCTTCTACTGGGACCTTCTCAGGTATGGGCCCCAGGATGTTCTGGTTGAGCCTGGTAGGCATATTCATAGTGTTCCTCATGGATGAAGGTAAGGCCTGGAGAGGGAGGCAATGTGTGGGGAAGAAAAGAAGGCCTTCTAAACTTAGCTCCTGTGGCTTCTGTAAAATGGTTTCAGGAGAATTTTTCTTTTTCTCTTCACAGGAGACAGAGCCTTGTCAGCGACAGGTATGGTCTAGCTGGTTTGCAGTTCTTGGATTAAAAAAATAAATTCCACAACGAGAGGGGACATTCTTGAGTTCTTTACATATTTTCCCTCTACTCTCTCCGATGACCCTCCCGCTCTCCTCATTCACTACACTTCTCTTCATTTTGTTCCCCAGCCCTTGGAAGGTCCTTAACTCTTGCTGGGGACACAGCTGTCACCCCTGTGCGAGGGAGTAAGAACTCCTGGCAGAGGCTGGTGGGAGTGTCAACTTCTTTCTTGTGAGGTTTGCACCACTGCATCTAAATATTTATGGGTGAAAGCAGCCTTCTGAAGAGGAATCACTTCCCTAAAGCTCAACTTTAAAGCTTTCCTCTTTTCCTTTAGGTGGTCGAATTTGCAATCTATGCAAATTCTTTGATGGATATAAATGCCTTGGTGGCATGAAACAGTGCTGGAAGATTAGTCTAGTAGTGAACAAGAGCTGTACCACGGAGAATTTCTACTATTATGATAGAAAACCAGGTAAGTGGGTGTATTAGTCAGGGTTCTCTAGGGAAGCAGAATCAACAGGAGATATATGTAATAGTATGAGATTTTATAAGAATCTCTTACGTGACCGTAGGGATGCACAAGTCCAGGTTCTGCAGGCAGGCTGCAAACCAGGGACTCTGATGAAAGTTCAATGAAGGTCCAATGAAGGTCCTTGATGAGTTTCTGGGAGATGTTGGCTGTCCAAAGACAAGCGGGGAAATCCTCTCTGAATCCTGAAATCACTTCCCCTTTTAAGGCATTCAACTGATTGGATAAAGTGTCACTCACTGCTGATGGCAATCTCCTTGGTTGATGCATATGTAATTAGGCATGTATGCAATAAACTCACGGATAGTTTAAGCCCATAAATGTCCTTGTATTACAATTAGCCCAGTGCTTGCTTGCCCAAACAACTGGGCACAATTACCTGGCCGAGTTGACACATTAGCCCAACCACCACAGTGGAGGTTCCAAAGAGACAAAATATCACCAATGGCACCCACAGTTCCTAGAGTCAAGGTGTGGATGGATTCTGGGAAGATGGGAGAGGGTGGGGGAAGGCAGGATTCACAGTACACAGACCTGGGGGTGGGTGCTGTGTGGGAGGCAGATGTCTTTTGTCAGGTGATGACTAGAAAGACATATGTGAGTGGCAGACACAGACTCATTCCAGTACACAGAACACTAATGAGATTCTGGAGATAGACCATTACTAGGAAGATGGTGAAATGAGGCAAGGTGATCATATTTATTTATTTTTTCCTCTTAGGGAGATATCAGTTTCGTTACACAACGTTTTCTTGCAAGCCTTGTGATGAAGGAATGTTCCAGGTTTACCATGACCTGCTGAGAGAAACATCTTGCTGCACAAAGAAAGACAAGTGTAATGATGGCAAAGATAATGTAGATATTACAATTGTACCATTTACAAACATTAAAGACCCACCTTAAGACTTTAAAGCTTCATCTTCCAGGGGTCTTGGTTATTCTCTTCCCCAGTGGCCACATCATCTTATGTTTTACCAGAACCTAGACCCTATTCTCTTCTCTATTCCTGTAGCTCCAGCTGTGGAAGCTCTGGCTTTCCTGCATCAGTGCTTCTGTTAATAAGAAATAATAAAGGCTTAGACCACAGAAACTCCAACTCTCCCTTCTTGCTGGGATTCCCCTTTCTTTGTTGCCTATTGAAATGTCCTGGCTGACTCCACTTGCCCATAAGTGCTCATACTAAACCTGGGCTAAAGTCAGAGTTCTAAAGTCTGTGGCAAAGGGAATAAAATATTTTTTTTCTGGTAGTGCTTCTGGGGAAAGATAAGAAGGAAGAAGACTGGATAAAAATAAGGATAAGAAATCACAGGAGTTTTAAGGAGAAATATTTGGATGGAGAGTCGAAGAGGTATTTGGTGGGGTTAGGGATAGCTTGCATTAGATAAGGTATTGAGGAAGTTAATGAGAGGAAATTAGAAAACATTCTCTAACTTATGTTGAAGAAATGGTCAGTATACTATACATGAGAGTCACAATGCCTTTCCCCATTTGGTGGGAAGACTACTCACCACAGCTATTCTTAACTAGGCTACCATGCTTCTGGCCATCTTACCTTGCTCTTCACAGCCAAAGTCACACCTTGATTTCAGACTTCCAGCCTCCAGAACAATAGTTTTCTGTTCTTTTAAGCCACCCAGTCTGTGGTATTGTTACAGCAGCCCTGGGCAAGTGCACTAGTCCTAGATTCAGGTCCAGGACAAAGATCCTTTGCTTCATGGTGGCTTAATTTTGGAGAATATTGAAAGGGAACAAGGCTGACAAAAGTTAATTTTTTAGGCAGTTTTGGAAAGATCATTGTGGACATTGTCACTTCAGCGGGCAATTCAGAGTGGAGAAAGGATGGTTCTGTCTTGGGGATGGGAAAAGACAGGTAGCAATGAAAGCCCATGAATTCTGGGGCCCTGAAGATTTCCAGGGGAAAATGAATTTTTCTTTAATTTGAAAAATTTTCTGTACTTCATATGTTTCTCTTGTATCCAGCTCTGTGTCATGTTAACAGATCTAGTGTGAAAAAATTTTCCATGTTCATGGGAGTTTGAAAGTTCTGTACCACATCTCTCTAAGTGATTCAAATTGTATAATCCCATATGAAAAATACTTGAAGAAATTCTATAATAAGTAAACCTGTGTAATTTTATTCATCTCAGCTTTTTTTCCAAACTTAATAGCTAAAAGAATCTCTGCTCATACAGGTTTTGAAACATTGTTTGGGAAGCACTGGTGGGTCCTATCCCAGAATCAAAGTTACCTCATAAATCCAAGCTATGATTTATATTATATATAAATATTATATTACATGTAATTAATAAATTATATAATTTATAATAATATAATGAATTATATTACTAGTATTATCATCCCATCTCCCTGTTGATGGCAATACTCAATTTGAGATATTAGGTAGGAGAAGATCAAGTTTCCTCCCTATCTAATATCCTACCCACTACCAAATCCCTCATAAAATATATCTACTTGTAATTCAACTTATTCACTTCTTTTTAAGTGGTATTATTTTAGAAAAGGATCCAGACAACTACCCTCTCATTGCTAAAGATTCCCCTTTCCTGAAGCAAATTGGACCTAGGTTGGCAAAATTGAGCAGTGTCACAGGAAGACAACTTGTATGGAACTATGAATTTGGAGGGTAATTAATATTAGAAGAACCAGGGTTGTATTTGCATAAATATGTGTAAAATTATAGAAATCTAATAGAAATATGGTCATTATTAACAAATTGCCTGAATAGTACATCTCAGTACTTCATAGTTTGCAAGTTTTGTGCAATTTATGGTGGCATTGGAGCATCAACAGACCGACTCCACAATGTCAGTAGACTTCATCTAGAGACCTTATACAATCTGGGTCTTACTACTTGCTTTCATGTTTTCTATGGTCTAGACTCTAAAACACCTGCTGAATGTTTCAAAATTTGCTCTGTGAGTATTTGCACTTATTTGTGGATTGCCTGATTTATGCTAGTAAGGTGCTGCTAATGGTGTCGAGGGAAAACTGGAAAAACATGAGAAATTATTTGTGCTTTATCAGTCATTCAAGTAAATATTTGTAGTTCTAACATAGATTTGTTGAGGCAAGGCAACTTGCCCACTGCTCTCAGGCAGAATAAAGAGCCCTTAGGTAGGACATTATAAGCTACAACTGGGAAGAAGCTGTGAGTCAGGAGGTTGAAGTTGCCTGCCTTAGCATTCTTGGGTTGATTTCAAGGTAGCACTGTAAACTTTCAGTTGGGGCAAGTTGGAGGCAACAGCATAGCTTATAATTCCCCACAAATCCTCTCATGAAAGGCAAAACAACTAGGATAGCAAAAAGAAAGTGCCTTAGACAAAATTAGGGTGTACTAGGGTGCCCTAAGCTCTCAAAGATCTCATAAATATAGGAATATATCACAAAAATTCCTTCCACAAAGACAAAGCTCCATTCTGAGGAAGAAAGCAGGTGTCAGTAGAAACCAAGTTGAGCAGGGTATGAACATTGAGGTTATAGGAGCAAGCTCAGGTATCCATGGGGGAGGGGACAAGAAGTAGAAAGTCTTGGAAGTCACGGTAGAGGGTGCTACAAAGAGATGACATTTTTTACTACTTCCCTTTGAGACCCCTCATAAGACACAGATAAGAAATCTTAGTCCACCCCCATCCCCAACAAAAGAATCTTCTAAAGTTGTAGAGAAAAACATTCAATTTAAACATGTGTAACATAAAAGGACTGCACATGAACCCCATATACAAATGTGGGAAGAAAAATGATGAAATTGAACTGAATACCATACTTATAGAAAAAGAAAGAATACCAGGAAAATATGGTTCCAAAAGAGATGAAAACTCAATGTGATATTCTAAAATGAATTAAAGGAAACTAGGGAGATGATAGAAGCTCTGAAATCAAAATCAAAGCACAAGAAAAGAAGAAAAAGAAAGAAAAAAAAACAAACATAAAAAACAAAATAAAAAAGAATAAAAAAGATTAAAAAAAAATCAAAGCATAAAATGAGAAAAGTGTCTATGCAGAATGAAGCAGTGCTGGAAGTGAACCAGCATGGTGCAATAGTGGAAGCCTGATAAAAGAGTATTAAAAATCAACTGGGGTGAATGGCAATCCAGAAAAGGGTTTGAAGCCTGAGAGTCTTGAGGAAAGTATCTGTACAAAGGGATATTGGTGGCCTTAGATTGGGATAGGATGTTGGAGCACAAGTGAGGTGAGGTGGTGGCAATGGGAATTTACAGAGGGTATTGATCAAATAAGTAAATAGGAGCCCAGTTTCTCAGTATTGTAAAAGGGAGTTATAAATATGGAAAGCGAAAATAACTAGAACAAATCTTAGATGCAAATGTGTGTATGTGTGTTTGGTTCATATGTGTATTCTCTAACTTTGACCATGGTGAGGACCTAGAAGCAGTGATACCTCTGTAGCAATGAGCACATCTAACACCCGGATTTTGGTTTTAAAATATCCTTTTCCACTAGAAGAATCCACTAAAAGAATTTTGGAGGGAGAGTGCAAAATAAGCTGGCAACATTTCGCTATCACAGAAATAAACAAGTGTTCAAAGAATGACAGGACAACTTAAAAAGACACAGAAGCAAGCTTGAAGGGATTCTCACTGGCCAAATTTAAGCATCAAAATAAATAGTGATAGATGCAAAAGTACAAATATTATATGATCTCACTTATTTGAAATAATTAGAATAAGCAAATTCATAGGGTCAGAAATTAGAATATAGGTTACCAGGGGCCAGGGTGAGGGTAGGGAATTGGGAGTTAATGCTTAAATTGTACAGAGTTTCTCTTTGGGATGATGAAAAAGTTTTGGTAATGGATGGTGGTGATGGTAGCACAACATTGTGAACATGATTAATAGCACCAAATTATATATTTGAATGAGGTTAAAAAGGAAATTTTAGGTTGTATATATGTTACTAGAATAAAAATTTAAAAATCCATCATACTGTACAACACAAACAGCGAACTCTGAAGTAAAGTATGGGTTATAGTTAAAGTACAATTATAAAAATTTTCTTTCATCAATTGTAAGAAATGAATCACACTAAGGCAAGGTGTTAATAATAGAGTAGTATATGAGAACTTTGTATTTTATGCATCATTTTTCTGTAAACCTACAATTTCTCAAATAAAAATAAACAGTGTTAGTAACAAATCATAATACACTGAACACAATAGGAATTATACATTTGTATTTATATAGTTAAATGATGAGTAAAGAAAGCTTTTCCTTACAGTAGAATGCCAGTTAATAAACATAAAAGGAATGTTGGAATTAGAAAATCACCATTTGGCATCCATCATGGTAAGAATTAATTTAGTGAAGAAATGCTAATGGGAGAGGCAAGATGGCGTCGGTTTAGGAGGGTGCTCATGAACTAGCTCTCCGGGACGGCCGATTGTGGACGGGGTCCTGCCTGAGGGTCTGTGCTGTGGGTGCACAGAGTGAGAAGCTTGGGTCATCTAGCAGCAGGCAGATCAATGGCGTGGAGTGATCGGTGGAGACTCGTGAGTTCTGAGCCTGCCTGTGGTGGTTAACACAGATGGCTGAGCCCTGCCCGCACAGAAAACAGCTGGTTGGAGCCGCGAATCCTACATCCGCGACTCCCCGCCAGCGTGAGGGAGCATACTCTGAGGGAGGGAGGGCTCTGACAGAAGGTGGAGAGGGATTTAACTTCCATGGATTTGGCTGCCTGGACCCTCTCATAGCTTTGGGGAGCAGATAAGCTGGCTTGAAACAGTGCCAGATTGAGGGGAGAGGCGAATCTGCTGAGCAAACTTGATTTACCCAGCAGCCCATTGACACTGAGGCCTGGCCCCAGAGGGGGCGGAGTCAGCCAATTTTATCGCTCTGCACCGACAAGCATCAAAGTTTCAGCTCTCCTGGGGAGGTCAGGAAGTGAGTAGGGCTTGATTAGTTTCCACGAGCCTATTTAGGGTCCCCTCGGTGAAGGGGGTGATCTAGCAGAG
>JAQZBX010098180.1:0-11606 GCA_029593785.1 Cabassous unicinctus | reverse complement strand
TTATTTGTAAAATGATATATAAATACATATGCATATATGTGCATTTGTTTACATAAATGTTATTATATATATATATATATATATATTATAAAGGTGCCTAGATTACCCAAATATTACTAAGAAACTACAGGGATTCCCATGCTCCCCACCACCCACACCCCCAAAAACACCCCACACATCCATTCCCCATCCGTGTGGTATTACACCCGCAATGGATATACACATCCTGGGCCCTTGCCACCGAGCATAGACTACAGTTCATATCACAGACCACACTCTTTCCCACCCAGTTCTGCATGGTATATTCTGATGGAAAATGGCCTACAATTTCTTCTATGACTCAATGTTTATTTAAGTGTGTATTATTTAATCTCCATATATTTATGAATTTCCCTTTCTCCATCTGTTATTGATTTCTAGCTTGATTCCATTATGATTATAGGGCCAGCTTTGCATAATTTCAGGCTTTATTAACTTTAGTGAGTCTTTTCTTATGATTCAATTTGGTCTACATTGGAGCATGTTTCATAAACTCTTGAAAAAATTTATATCCTGCTGTTTTGGGATAAAATGAGCTATAATGTCTGTTAAGTATATCTCATTTATCATATTATTAAATCTGTTTCCTTAGTTATCATCTGTATAGATGTTCTTTCCAATGCTGAGAGGTGTATTGAAGTCTCCAACTATTATTTAGAAGTATCTATTTTGCTTTCAGTTTTGCTAGCGAGTGTTTCATGAATATTGGGGCACCCAGGTTAGTTGCATATTTATTATAGTTTTTTTCCTCTTGGTAAATTTACCCTTTTATTAATATTTAATGGCTTTTTTCATCTCTTATAACAGTTTTAATTTTACAATCTATTTTGTCTAATATCAGTGTCACTACTCTTGATCATGTTTTGGTTACTATTTGCTTGGAATATCTTTTTCCAACCTTTCACTTTCAACCTGGTTGTGTCCTTATGTCTAATATGAGTCTCCTGCAGATAGCCTATAACTGGCTCATATTTTTTAATTCATTCTGTTAGTCTATATCTTTGATTGGAAAGCTCAATCCATTAACATCCAATATCATTACTATAAAGGCATTAATTACACCATTCATTTTTTCCTTTGGTTTTTCATTGTCATATCTTACTATTGCCTGTGTTTTTACCCTTTATGTTACCCCTTCTAATAACTGTCATTCATTTCTCCAAGTCTCTTCCCATTGTTTTTTATTTTATTTTATTTTATTTTATTTTGTTTTGTTTTGATTGTTTTGTTCTGTTCAGGCTATAGGACTTCCTTTATTATCTCTTGTAAATCTGGTGTTTGGGTAACATACTCTCAAAATTTATATTTGTCTGTGAAGACTGGAAACATTATCATTTATGAAGGACAATTTTTCTGGATAAAAATTGCTTGACTGGCATATTTTCTCCTTCAGTACATTAAATACATTATACTACTTCTTCTCACCTCCATTGTTTCTGATGAGGGATCAGCACTTTGTGTTATTATGGTTTCTTTTTATGTGACACATTGCTTTTTTTTTGCTGCTTTCAGAATCCTCTCTTTATCTCTGGTAGTCATCATTCTGAATGGTAAGTGCCTCGAGTCTATTTAGATTTATTCTGTTTGTGGTGCAAAAATCCTTTATGGATTTTGATATTTATGTCTTTCATAATGGTTTTTAAGTTTTCAGTTATTTCCTCAAACATTATTTCTGCCCCTTTTCTATATTAATTTCCTTCTAGGACACTGATAATGCACATGTTTCTGCATTTCACATTGTTATTCAATTCCCTGAGACCCTGTTCCATTTTGTTTTCATTCTTTTATCTTTCTGTTTCAAGTCCAGATATATGGTCCTCCAATTCACTAATTATGTTTCCCATTGATTCAAATCTGCTGTTATATGCCTCTAGTCTATTTTTAAATTTAATTTAATTTTATTCTTTTTTAAATCTCATTCATTATATCTTTCATTCCAATAAGATTGGTTACTATTATTTGCAGGCTTTAAAATTGATTTTAGGCTCACCCAGTGTCTTCTTAATATCTTTTACCTCTTTGGTCATATTTGATTTAAGATCCTTGAATCAATTTAGGAGATATGTGTGATTATCATGGATTAGATGTATATGTGTTTTTTTTCCCTGTGTGTCATCCAGATTCTTAGCTTATTCCTTTGGCTGGGCCATCTTTTCCTTTTTCTTAAACTGGCTTGTAATTTTTTGCTGATGTCTAGGCATCTGAATATGTTGGCTTATTTACCCCGATGGTGAGTTTCTCTCTCTTGATTAGTGGTTTTGTTTCATAGTTCTTGTTTTACTTTTTTAAAAAAATTATTCTAAGTTTTAAAAATTGTCCAGCTTAAGTTGTAAAAATTGTTACATGGGCTCACTAATCTTGTGCACATGTGGTCTGAAGGCTCTGAGACACTGCTAAAAGTGTTTTTTTTTTCTCCTGGAATTTCTTGGACAATAAGGAGATGGTGCTTGCTGCTGAATATTTCCATGGAAATGTCACATTCAACCTCCACAATCTCATTATTCTGGTTTGGTCAAAGTCAAGATTCAAAGGAGATATGCTGGCTAAATTCACTCCAGGAAAACCACTCTCCACCCTCCACTGTACCCTCTCTCTTCTTAGGGAGGATTACATCTGTTTCTTTCTCAGTTGACTTCAGTGAGCCATGGGCTTTACCCAGGCTGTTTACCTCGAGCGGGGGGTGGTGTCATTCCCACCTGCAGGGTTTAGCAACTCACAATTTTCATTTTGGCTTTTTGTTTCTTTATGCCTCCCCCTTGTTAAGGATGTGCAGCATTTTCCTGGTCTGTAGATCTCCAAAGTGCCTCGCTGCAAAAGCTTTTTTCCTTCCTCTGTTGTTTTTGTGAGAGAGCTGAACCCTGCCTACCTATTTCAATGCCATCTTCCCAGAAATTCCAGCAAACTGATTATTGACAAACCTACCTAGTCAACTTTACTGAAACAGAACAGTTTCTTCAAAAAAATGATAGTGGGAGTACTGGATATCTATAACCAAAAAAAGGAGGAGAACCCCTATCTCTCTCCATGTACAAAAATCAACTCAAAAGGGATCAAAGACCTTAACATAAAAAACCAAGACCATAAAATTCCTAGAAGATAATGTAGGGAAACACCTTCAAGATCTTACATTAGGTCAGTGTCTCTTACTACTTACACTAAAAGCATGAGCAACAAAAGAAAAAATAGACAAATCGGACCTCTACAAAATTAAACACTCTTGCACCTCAATGGACTGTGTGACGGGCATAAAAAGGCAGTGTACTCAATGGGAGAAAACATTTGGAAATCACACAACCAACAAAGATTTAATATCCATAACATACCAAGAGATTCTACAACTCAACAATAAAGTCAAATGATCCAATTAAGACATGAGCAATAGCTTTGAATGGCCATTTTTCTAGAGAAGAAATTCAAATGGTTAAAAAAACACATAAAATAATATTCCATATCAAAACTATTAGGGATATGCAAATGAAAACTACAATGAGATTACTTTTCACACCTACCAGATGACCACTACTAAAACAACCCAGAAAACTACAAGTATTGGAGAGGATGTAGAGAGGTAGAAAAGCTTATTAATTTTTGGTGGAATGCAATATTTTACAGCTTCTGTGGAAGTCTGGTGATTCCAAAAAAAGGTAGATAGATGTCTGCCATGTGACGTAGTAGTATCACTAGCTCACATATTCTAAGTATATATCCAGAAGAACTAAGAGCAGGGACACAAACAGACATCTGCACACTGATGTTCATAGTGGAATTATTCATAATTGCCAAAAATTTCACAACTCAGGTGTCCATCAACTTATGAATGTATGCATCAATTGTGGTATATACACATGATGGAATACTATCCAGTGGTAAGAATAAAGTTGTGAAGCATAAGAGAACATGGATGTACCTGGAGGACATTATATTGCATGAAGCAAGACAGAAAAAAAGGATAAATATAGTGTCATTTCATTATTATGAACCGAATATGTTGAATAAACTCATGGATTTAGTAGCTAGAATATGTCACCAGAAAATAGAATGAGGTTAATGAATGGAAAGCTGTGGTTTAATCTGAGCATAATTGTTAAAAAGGTTGATTGGAAATGAATAGAAATGGTGAAAACACATCATAGTGTTTGTTAATAGCAGCACTAACATATAGTAATGATAATGGTTGAAAAATAAAGTCTAAATTTGTTTATATTACTAGAAGGAAAAAAAATGAAACATTCACTGTATAATCTAACAAGCCCTCTTTTGAAAACGAGTAATGGTTAATAGTGCATATATAAGGTGGATTTCTCTGAAACAGAAAAAAAAATGTATGTTATTGTTACAAGATATTAATAATAGGGTGATATTTGAGCAAAAATACAAACAAAGCAAACTATGGATGACAATGTATAGTAATAGTTTGATAATCTTCCATCAGTGATGCAAAATGTATGTATACTAAGTAAAATAAACTAGACAAGAAGTTCTACATATTATTAGACTTTGGCTATAAAATATAAATATAGAGACAGAAATAAATTAACATTCATGTATGGCAGGAGAAGGATAAAGAGACTTAGAGGTGAATATTAATAGGAGTAGGGATTTTTTGTTGTTTTTTCTTCTCTCTTTTGTTTTTTTTGAGTATTGAAAATGCTCTAATATTGATTGAAATGATGATTAAAACACTAGTTTAAACTAAACAACTCTGTGATTGTGCCAAATGCCATTGATTATATTCTTTAGATGGATTATATGGTTTATGAATAAATTTCAATTAAATTGATTAAAAAAATTCAAATGGATCCTTTGCTTGCTGGCAGCAGTCACTCTACTATCTTAACAAAGCTGGTGGTAATAGTTGTAAAACACATTGACATTTTAACCTGATAGTCTGCTGAATAATAGGCAATTAATTTTTTGAAGATTGGTTCATCAGCACTGCTGGCCCAGAGAACTGTATATGATAGTGTGTATGATAGCTTATAGGAATCTGTGGACATGTACTTAATAGAAAAACATTAGAAACAAAATGACACCCCCATCAGATTCCATATGTTTTGGTATCCCAACTGTGGAAATTAAGTACTTTAAAGACTATTTATCCCTGTGTAAACATGAACTTTTAATGATGGAAAGACTTTAGACCATCCAGACATTACACACAGCCTAAATAGACAAAATCGTATTACCTTTGTGGGATGAATTCTATGATATCCAACTGCCACTAGGGTCCTGGCAAAGTTTGTTGAAGAAAAACTTCCTGCATTTACATTAGGAGTGGCTTGCAAGAATTTTGTTGGCAATTAGCACAACTATTTAAAATGTTTTAAATAATTTAATCTTTTGGTAGATAAGAGTCTATTGTCTTCAATTTCTTTTACTCTGATGATTTTTTGCCCCCATAGTGCAAGAACATCAACCAAGCAAATAGGCAAATAGGAACTATGGTATGGAAATTACTTTGTTAGGTAATTCCCACAGGCCAGTCAATTCCTTTCACCTCCCTTTCAATCTCTTTGTCATTTTCCTTCTGTAAAATACACTTTTGAAAATGATCAAAAGTTTCTTGTTGAATTATAGTTGCTACTTCTAAATTCAGTCTGGTATGATTTACCAGCAGCTTTTTCAGCTCTGTCAGCAAAATCATTGCCTTTAGAAATGTCATTTTTTTTTGCCCTGGGTTTAAGTTCTGTAATAATTACCAATATCTGTAAAAAACAGTTGTAAAGCCTCTTAATAGATCAGCTCTCAATTTTCCATGAGTATTTTAATTTCCATTGAAGTAAAATCATCACCTATATATTTTCCAAATCTGCCCTGTATTAGTTAGGGTTCTCTAGGGAACAGAAACAACAGGATATATCTGTAAATAGTATGAGATTTTATAAGATTCTCCCATTTGACCATGGGGATGCACAAGTCCAGGTTCCAAAGGCATGCTGCAAACCAGGGGCTCCAATTAAAGTCCAATGAAGTTCCTTGATGAGTTTCTAAGAGATGTTGGCTGTTCAAAGATGACCTGGGAAATTCCCTCTGAATGCTGAAATAAGCACCCCTTTTAAGGCATTTGACTGATTGGATAAAACGTCACTCATTGCTGATGGCACTCCCCATGGTTGATTGTAGATGTAATCAGCCATCTATACAATAAACTCACTGATTACCAAAACCCACAAATGTCCTTGTATTACAATTAGCCCAGTGCTTGTTTGATCAAACAAATGGGCTCAATTACCCGGCCAGGGTTGACACATTAGCTTAACCATCACATGCCCCTTTACAGGGCAGACAACAAACACATATAATCAATATATAATTTGTGTATTTTCACTTAACTCCAGAAATAACAATTACAATTCTACTAACAGCTACTAACTTCTTATACAGATTTAATTACAGAAAAAAATTCCTTTTTCATAATTTTATAAAACATCTCAGCATATGGAAGTTTTCAGCAGGCCACTTCATTTCAAGCATGTGACCCTTCAAAAATCATAAAATATGCATAATGAATAGAAGCAGGCTGATATTATTTGCAAAATGAGCTGACTTCTAGATTTTAACATTTTTTGCAGTCTTCAGATGATAACAGATATCCTAAATATTATACCTCAGTTTGACAATATTGCAATTCTCTTAGTGAGATGTTATGCCCATGTGAAACAAGGAATTGCAATAAAGTAAAAACATTAATTCTGCTTTGCTCATTAGTTTCTAATGCTACTAGCAATTCATCTACATTTGAATAATTATCAGTCACTCTAATGGAACAAATTTCTCTATTTTTTCTATAACTGAATACAGTTATTATAAAATTCCCCAAATCTTTAAAGAATCCTTTGCCATAAATACTGGATTCCTTCATAAACAAACACAAACACAATTTAGAGTCATCTGCTAGAGAAATACAATGAAAAAACTTAAATGAGCAAAACATAGGCCACCTACATGCAGAGAAAAACTTTGCAGAGGACAGTACAGAAGTCAGAAGAATAGGTGCAGGATTAGGAACTACAGGGATTAATGTACAAATATTATTTGCTTATCTAAGATCATTTACAAATATACATTTTGGTCCAATATTTTTAAAAACCAAGCACACCTTTCTTCTTTTACTGGAAGTATTACAGTGTGTGTATTTGTTTTTACTTTCTTTCCATTATTCCTTTGTTTTCTTATTCTTTTATAGGAAGTTTTAAAAATTATTTTTAAGGAAGCTTTTGATTACATAAATATTACACACAAAATACAGGGGATTCCTATGTGCCCCACCAACACCCTCCCACACTTTCCCACATTAACAAAATGTTTCATTACTTTGGTACATTTGTTACAATTGATTAATACATATTGAACCATTTCTACTAACCATGGACTATAGTTTATGTTATAGTTTACTCTCTGTCCCACACAATTTTCTAGGTTATGACAAAATATATAATGGCCTTTATCTGTCATTGCAATGTCCTGCAGGACAATTCCAGTGTCCTGAAAATGCCCTCATATTATACACATTCTTCCCTCACCCTCCCCTCAGAAGTCCTGGTGGCCTCTGCCTTCAAATCAATGATAAAAGTTCTTCCATTACTAGAAAAATAATGTCTGTAACAGAATCATAATAAGTCCACTTTAGTCCATTGTTCCTTCTGCAATCTTGAGAACTTTGGGATGGTGATGTGCACTCTGTTTCTCATTGAGAGGAGGATGACATCCCATGGCACAAATGGATGGGACTGTTTTGCTTGCAGGTGCAGATACTCTCTTTTCCTTGGGATGGGTGTTGTCCAACATCATCCTTTTGTTAGTTGTTCTGGGTGAGTCCAATGAACTGGAACATGGGTGTTGCAGCTCTTTTGAGATTTGAGCTCAACCTGCACATGAACATAACAAAGATTTGTCTCTGGGACATCCATTTAACAAATATAGTGCAAATTATAGGTTCAAATAAAAGGGTCAGAAAAATGAATCTATCTTACACTGGGAAGCATAAATTCCAAAATAAGGCCCACTGATAGTGTATTGAGTCCCTGAACTTTTTTTCCTTGCTTATACTCTCCAGATGTCTCTGGAGCTCTCAGGAGCCCAGTTATTTGAGGCACTGATTACTGTGACAGTCAATGAGATCCTACTAAGATATGCATAAGTGTAACCTGGGGAATGACCTCCCGACTCACTTTGAAATCTCTTAGTCATAAAAACTCATTTGTATTTAATATTTCCCACTTTTGGTCAAGGTCTTCTTCTCGATGCATTCCTAGTTAATACTTTGAAATAATCCCTTGGTGCCAGGGAGGCTTTTCCTTGAGAATCACATCCCACACCAGGGGGAAGGCAGTGTGTTTCTATGCTAAATTTGGTTTAGAAAGATGTCATATTTGAGAAACAAGGAGGCTTTCAGGAAGTAATTCTTAGGCAATATATAATACTAGGTTAAGTTTCAGTTTCACAAGAAAAGGTTCATGAGTATAATCATCAATATCAAGGGCCTGGAATAATAGTCTGTCCTCTTTCACTAAGCACTACCCTTGTACTCAGGAAATTCTTGCCATCTATTAGAGAATGTAACAGGGCTCACCAGGATGGGAATTCAATATTCTTTTGGTTATCTTGAGGGTCTCCAACCAAAGAGACAACATCCCATGAACACGTGAACATATTCATATGACTTAGAGGCATCCCTCAATTCTACCCATCCTCATACATCCTCCCATCACCCATACCCTGCACCAGTGATCATCTCTTACCACAGTTGTGACCCTCCAGTATCCAAAATTTCCCCAAAAATGAAGCCAATAAAATAACCAAATAAAATTAATAAGAAAAAATAATAGTAGTTTTTAAAATAACAAATAATTTTGAAAAAAATTGAAATAATATTTTAAAAATTGGACAATTTGTCTTTCAACATTATAAGATCTGTTGTCTTCTATATACAGTGAAAATTTCTTCCATATATTCCCCCAGTGTCTTTTTTTTTTTTTTTCATTTTATCTTCAAAGAAGCTTTAGGTTACAGAAAATTCATGTAGAGCATATAGTGGAATACCATACACACAATGCCCTTCCCCTCTTCCACTATCCCCTATTAATGATAGTTTATTTGCAGATGGTATATTTGTTACAATGGATGTACAAATATTGAAGCATTGCTACTGACCATGATCAATGGTTTACATTTTGGATCTTACATATTTATAAGTTTTGACAAAATTTAAAATGGCTTTTATCCATTATTGCAAGATCACGCAGAGCAATTCTAATGCCCTAAAAATGCCTTATCTTCCATGTATTCTGTTCTTTCCTCCCCCTCCCCTTGGAAACAATGGTAACCACTAAGTTTTAATTTCTGAAGAATAAAATTCATAGTTACTTGCAATAATATTGAGGGCTTGACATATTAGTTTGTTTTATTTTTTTAAGGCACTGTTTATTTTCTCAAGTATTCTTGTTCCTCTAATTGAGAACATAGCATGTCTCCCCAGGATGGGAGTTTCATATTTTCTTGTTTGTTTTGTGAGTCTCCAACCATTGAGATAACACAGTATGACAAGATGCACACTTACGTATTCCATGAAAGCATGCTCCAAGTTCATCGTATCCCGTATATCCCCCACACAGCTGATGCCCTACACCGGTAACCCTCCACTGCCATATTTGCCAAAAGAACATTCCCACCATTGTAGTTTTAAACACAGACCTATAAATAAAATAAAACTGCAGATATAAGCAGTTTTATTTCTTCTAACTGGGTTCTTGAGAAAGGGTATCACTTTACACTTAGCTGCAGGTTATCCTTTTTGTAAACTATTTTAATTGGCTCTATATCTTTAATTAAACCACTATCATTATTCCATAGCACTCACAAAATGCATTGGTTCAATTCTATTTAGAGTGCTTTTTCACACCAGTTTGAGATTGCTACTCTCTGCCATATCCCTATTATTCCTCTTCAGGCTGTTTTTCCAACATGGTGTAACTCTGTTGTTCTCTACCATAACCCTTTTTTCCTGAGAGGACACATAACAACCAACTCAGATCCATTTTTTCTGGGAGCCCCAAAGATCCACTCTCTAGAGAACAGACGATTATAGTCTTGGACTTGCATAGCATGTTTTTTCCCAATGGGTTTACAGGAGAATTAGTAGAAAATAAAACATTCTTCAGTTCAGAAGTCCTATTTGTGTGTTAACCACAAAGGAAAAGCTGTAAACAGAAAATACACTGCAGAGTTCTGCAAACTCCTGTTGGTTTTCCTGGGACACAAGAAAAGCTTTCAGGTAGTGATATCAGATGGTGAGAAAAGTACACATGATCCTCATATTTTATTTGCCCCTAAAGAGGCCTGGGTAATTTCTCAATGTCATCATCTTTGCTGGCAGCCACGATAGAAAAGAATGGTTTATCTAGCATTAAGATTAGGAAAAGGTAAATTTATATGGCATTTTGGTTTTCTTTCCCATATGGTATTTTTCAGATTAACACCTATTTTTCTTTTCCTAAATCACTAGTGCAGTTACTCTCCATTCTACTGCTTTCCTACAGGGACACAATCTTCTCCTAGTTCTCAATTATTCCCTGGTCATGTCTCTTTATCATGCAAACTTTCCTAGTTATACGGTTTGTGCATGATGTAGGACTCTTGGAAGTGAATTGTAGCTAAGATGTGAAGTGGACTCAGGGCTACTTAAGTTGAAACACAAATCTGCATACTCAAACAGACCACATAATTCATTATCAAGTAAAAAGTTATGCCTCTTCTGTCTTTGCAGAGAAAACTACTAACAAGGGGAAAACACATATCTAAAAGATTTCAATTTCCTCTTCTTAGGAGTCAGCTTAGGTAAGAGAGTGATACTGAGAGACAAGGGAAACAGGGAACAAGAACAAGTAGGAAAAGTGGGAGGGTTTCCTGAAAGAGAAAGTGCCTTTAATTTTCTCATTTCCTTTTCCATTTTTCTGAATTTTCCTCCTAACTTTCTGGATTCTTTTTTTTTTTGTAACTTTATGCTTAGAATAATGTTCATTCCATAAATGCCAATAATACATTTGCTTTGCATGCAGAATAAGAACCTGAGAAAATACATTAATACCTGAATAATAACAACCTACTTCAGGTAAATTGCAAGACTAATAATCATATATTTATTTCAAATATAATAAATATTAACTTTTTACAAGAAGACTTGCAAGTAATATTCCTTATTTACTATACTTTCCAACCATAAAATAAGCCTAACAGAGCCACATATATATTGAATACATGGTTATCCAATAACAAAATCTTGAATCTAGAGAGAGTGGTTCATCTGGCTCATATACCAAAAGAGCAGAGAACTAGGAGGGAGACTTTTTATATTTTACAGCAACTTACCTGCCTATTCTGTGGCCATTGATCTTCAGTTGGTCTGCTTAAATGAGGAACTACCAGACAATCATCACCAAATTGTTTGGGAATATAATTAAGCCCAACCCAGAAAACCTCTACACAAAATTAGAAGAGAAAAACAATTTTATTATATATAGCCATTGAACCAGAATGTGAGGCATCACAGTCAATGCACAATGAGATCA
>JAQZBX010098179.1:0-11609 GCA_029593785.1 Cabassous unicinctus | reverse complement strand
TGCAGCTGAAGGCAAGATAATCCCATCCACTATATCCATGGAATATAAGCCCTCTCTCACTTGGAGGTGGAGTGGACATCACCTTCCAAGTCCCCTCAGGATGGGGGGAGGAGCTGTGGACTAGAGTGGAATTGGTGGTGTTCTGTTGTAGACATATTGTGATTCAAGCAATGGAAGAAATTGTAACAGTGAGGTGGAGACGGGGGCCACTGGACATTTTTGGGGCAGGGAGAGGAGGGGCAGTTGAAATACTCGGGCTTTTTTGGGACTTTGGGGATTGTCCTGAGTGGCGAAGCAGCGACTAATGTAGGCCATTTTCCATCAGAATATACCATGCAGAACTGGGTGGGAGAGAGTGTGGTCTGTGATGTGAACTGTGGTCTATGCTCGGTGGCAAGGCCCCAGGATGTGTATATCCATTGCGGGTATAGTACCACATGGATGGGGAATGGTTGTGTGGGGTGTTTTTGGGGGTGTGGGCGGTGGGGAGCATGGGAATCCCTGTAGTTTCTGAGTAATATTTGGGTAATCTAGGCACCTTTATAAAATGTATATATATATATAACAAATAACATTTATGTAAAAAAATGCACATATATGCATATGTATTTATATATCATTTTACAAATAAAAAAAAAAAAAAAGGAGGCACTAGGAACCAAACCACGGACCTCCCATGTGGTAGGCGGGAGCTCAGTTGCCTGAGCCACACCTGTTTCCCAAGATTGGCTTTTTCATTTCTGTAAAGAAGGCTGTTGGAATTTTGATTGGGACTGTACTGAATCTGTGAATTGCTTTGGGTAGCACTGACATCCTAACAAGATTTAGTCTTCCAATCCATGAACACCGAAAGTCTTTCCATTTATTTAGGTTTTCAATTTCTATTAGCAATCTCTTGTAGTTTTCTTTGTACAAGTTCTTTACGTCCTAGGTTAGATTTATTCCTAGATATTTCATTCTTTTAATTGCTATTGTAAATGGAATTTCTTTTCTTGATTTCTTCTTCAGATTGTTCATTACTAGTATATAGAAACACTACTGATTTTTGCACACTGATCTTGTACCCCACCACTTTCCTGAATTCATTAATTATTTCCAGTAGCTTTGTTGTGGATTTTTCAGGATTTTCTTGCCTAATTGCTCTAGCTAGAACTTCTAGTACAATGTTGAATAACAGTGGTGACAGCAGGCATTCTTGTCCTGTTCCTGATTATAGAGGGAAAGCTGCCAGTCTTTCACCATTGAGTATGGTGTTAGTTGTGGGTTTTTCATAGAAGCCCTTTATTAGGTTGAGGAAGTTTCATCCTATTCCTAGTTTCTAAGTATTTTTTTTAAGAAGGGGTGCTGTGCGTGGCGAGCCAGGGCCACGCAGTGAACCATGCAGCAAGATGATGACACAACAAAAGAGAGACGCAGGGGACAGTTAAGGTGAACGTGCCAGAAACCAGAAACTGAGGTGGCGCAAGTGACAGGGTGCCTCTTTCCCACATCAGAGGTCCCTAGGACCGAACCCCAGTGAAGCCTGAAGGAGAAAAATGAAAAGAGAAGGCAAGAAACAGACACAGAGGATCACTCAGTGAATGGGCACAGACAGCAAGCGGGGGGGCGGGGGCGGGGGAAGAAGGGGGTCTGGATTTTGTCAAATGCCTTTTCTGCATCAATTGAGATGATCAGGTATTTTTCCTCCTCTATTCTGTTAATGTGGTATATTACATATATTAATTTTTAAAATGCTGAACCACCCTTGCATACCTAGGATAATCCCACTACATAATTGTTAGAGTTTCCCCCTTACGAGGTTTGCATCTAAAGGTCCCTGGTTCGATCCTGGGTTTCGGCACCAAATGTTAGAGAAAAAGGGCTCTCACTGGGACGTAGACACTGATGATTGCAGGCAGGAAGATTATTGGGAAGATTATTGGGAAGCTCTCCCAATGGAGAGGGCCTGAAGAACAGACTTCAGCTATTCAGCTATTCTGACCCCGGCATGGCGGGGGTCTGAAGAGAGACTTCAGCCCACCCGTGGAAGGTGGTGGATATGAATTTATACCGTACATCAATAGGCGGGGAAACTGAGTACAGCCTGGGGCCAAATGGCCAGGGGGAAGTGGGTTAGGAGGTCTTGGAATGTGGGAGGGGTTAGGGAGGGAGTGATGGCCCATATCTACTCCATTTTGTTTATTCTTGGGAGAGGACAAGTCAGGTGGGTTATGGCTGGAGGCTGCCTTTCTTCAACCTATGCCACAGGGGCATTGATTCACAGCCCTATGACCTGTCATTGCAAACCTCGTAAGGGGGAAACTCTAACAATCATGATGTATAATTCTTTTGATATGTTGTTGGATTTGGTCTGCTAATATTTTGCTGAGGATTTTTGTTTCTATATTATAAGGGATATTGGTCTGGAGTTTTGTTGTTGTTGTTGTATTTGTATCTTTACCTGGCTTTGGTGTGAGGGTGATGTTGGCCTCATTGAATGAGTTAGGGAATGTTCCCTCCTTTTCAATATTTTGAAGACATTTGAGCAGGATAGTGTTAATTCTTCTTGGAATGCTTGGTAAAATTTACCTGTGAAGCCATCTGGTTCTGGGCTTTTCTTTGTCAGGAGGTTTTTTGATGACTGATTCGATCTCTTTACTAGTTATTGGTTTGTTTAGATTTTCTTTCTTTTCCAGTCTGTAGGGAATTTGTGTGTTTCTAGTAATTTTCTTTCATCTTGGTTATCCAATTTCTTGGCATATAGTTGTTCATAGTATCTTCTTATAGTTCTTTTTATTTCAGTGGGATTGGTAGTAATGTCTCCCCATTCATTTCTTTTTTTTTTTTTTAAAGATTTATTTGTTTATTTATTTATCCCCCCCTTGCTGCTTGTGTTTTACTATGTCCATTCGCTGTGTGTTTCTTCCATGTCTGCTTATCTCCCCCTTGCTGTGAGGTCCTGCTGCATCAGCCCACCACGTCGTGCGGGCCGGCCTGCTCTCACAAGGAGACCCCGGGAAGCGAACCCGGGGCCTCCCATATGGTAAATGGGAGCTCTATCCATTGAGCCACACCCGCTTCCCTCCCCATTCATTTCTGATTTAATTATTTGTGTCCTCTCTCTTTTTTCCTTTGTCAGTCCACTCTAATCCTTCTTATTTCCTTCCTTCTTCTTGCTTTGGATTTAGTCTGTTCTTTTTCTAAATCCTCTACATTTGATGTAAGCTCTCTGATTTAAGTTCTTCTTTTTAATGTAGGCATTTAGAGCTATAAATTTCCATCTCAGCACTGCCTTTACTGCATCTCATGAGTTTTGGTATGCTTTTTATTGTTGAGTTGTAGGATATCTTTCTTTCTTTTTTTTTTTAAATATTTATTTTACTTATTTATCTCGCCCCCTTGTTTGTACTTGCTGTCTGCTCTCTATGTCCATTCATTGTATGCTCTCTGTGTCTGCTCTTTAGGAGGCATCGAGAACCAAACCTGGGACCTCCCATGTGGGAGAGAGGTGCTAAATTGCTCGAGCTACCTCCACTCCCTGTTTTGTTGTCTCTCTCATTGTGTTTCCTCTTTGTGTCTCCTTGTTGTGTCATGTTGTTGCATCAGCTCGCCTTGCCAGCCCATCTTCTGTAGAAGGCACTGGGAACAAAACCCGGGACCTCCCATGTGGCAGGTGGGAGCTCAATTGCTGAACCACATCCGCTTCCCAGGATTTCTTTTTAGATTCTGTTTTGATTTTCATTTACCTCAAGATATTTCCTAATTTCTTCTTTGACCCATTGGTTGTTTAAGAGTAAGTTGTTTAATTTAGACTTTTTGTGAATTTCCCATTTCTCTCTGTTATTGATTTCTAGTATCGTTCCATTGTGGTCAGAAAAGATACATGGTACGATTTCAAACTTTTTGAAATTTTTGAGACTTTTAATAAAAAGTTTTGTGACCTAAGGTACAGTCTATCCTGGAGAATTATCCATGTGCCTGAGGTCTAAATGCTAGAACTTTCCTGGTATAATGTCGATGAGGGGACCCAAAGGCTTAGAGAGATTGGAATGTGAAAATGGATTTATCATGTAAAACCTGCCCACCCACCCCAGAAATGTCCAGAGGACACACCTTTCACCAGGACTGTAATAAATTTGTGAGACTAACTCCATCATCCCAGAAGAGCTCTGTGGTCGCTCTTCTCTGTAGGTCAGATAATACTGTAGGAACTCCTGTTACTGACCTTGGATCCTTAAACTGGAAATGATGGGATCCCGGGTTGGCAGAAGCCACGTGGCAGCACTTAATTGCCAAAGACAAGGTGGGTGTGGCTACCATAATCATCAGCAGACTCCAAGTAGCAAAATAGTCTGATTCACAAAGACCCATGGCATTGCCTAGTAAATAGATCACAGGATACCTTGAAATAAAATGGATGGGCAGTCTACTAAATTCTTACTTGATCTGTATAAGCAGAAGAGTTCTAGGTCAAGTGAACAAAAGTGTAACTTGAATTACAAATACAGAGAGTCATGGCCCCTTAATTAATTCTCAGACTTGAGACAGTTTACAGATACAGAGCCCCTTGAATGAAAGGAAGGCTGGGTCCCCTTGGGGAAGGACCTTGCTACACTGCCAAAATTTATAATTTTAATCTTCCACCTAGCCTTCACCAAAGAGACATAAAGCCTTTTACCAGGGTAACAGTGCACTGGGGAAAGGGAAATGATCAGATATTTGGGAGATTATTAGACACTGGCTTAGAAGTGACATTTATTCCAGCAGAAACAAAATCTCACTGTCAGAATAGGGGCTTATGGAGGTAAGGCAATCATTAGAGTTTTAGCTCATATCTGTCTCATAGTAGGTCCAGTGAGTACCTGGACCAATTCTGTAGTTATTTCCTCAGTTCTGGAATACATCATTGGAACAGACATACTCAGTAACTGGCAGAATTCCAAATTGGTTCCCTGACTTGTGGAGTGAATGCCAAGTGGAAGCCACTAGAAATGGCCCTAACTAGCAGAATAATAAATCTAAAGCAACACTGGATTCCTTGAGGGATAGCAGGGATTAATGCCACCATTAAGGACTTGAAGGATGCAGAAGTGGTGATTCCCATCACATCTCAATTCAACTCTCCTATTGGGCTTGTTCAGAAAACAGATGGATCTTGGAGGATGACAGCAGATTATTGTAAACTTAACCAGGTGGTGACTCCAAGCGCAGCTGCTGTTCCCAATGTGGTATCCTTGCTTGAGCAAAAAATATATTCCCTAGAACCTGGTGGGCAGCTATTGATCTGGAAAATATTTTTCTCCCCTCAATTTCTGTTAGTAAAGAACACCAGAAACAGTTTTCTTTCAGCTGGCAAATCCAGCAATACACCTTCACTGTCCTACCTCAGGGGTATATCAACTCACTAGCCCTATGTTGTAATCTAGTCCATAGGAAGATTGATCGTCTTCCCCTCCCACAAGATAACACACTGGTTCATTATATTGATGCTATCATATTGATTGGACCCAGTGAGCAAGAAATAGTAACTACTCTAGACTTAGCAGTAAGGAATTTGCATGTCAGAGGGTGGGAGATAAATCCAACAAAAATTCAGGGGCCAGGGAGGAGCCGGAGCCCATGTAGCTCAAGTGGTTGAGTGCCTGCTCGATCCCTGGTACCTTCTAAAAACAAACAAACAAACAAACAAACAAACAAACAAACCCAACTCTCAACGGGGAGTAGGTGTGCCTCAGTGATTGAGCACCTGCTTCCCATGTACAAGGTTTAGGGTTCAATCGCCAGTACCTCCTAAAAACAAATACAGGGGCCTTCCACCTCAGTGAAATTTCTAAGTGTCCGGTGGGGTACGGCATGTTGAAATATCCCTACCAAGGTGAAGGATAAGCTGTTGCAGCTGCCTTCTACAATCAACTACAAGCCTAGTTGGCCTCTTTGGATGTTGGAGACACTATAGTCCTCATTTGGGTGTGCTACTTTGGTTCATTTATCCAGTGACCTGAAAAACTTCTAGTTTTGAGTGGGGACCGGAACAAGAGGAGGCTCTGCAACAAGTCCAGGCTGATGTGCAAGCTGCTCTCCTACTTGGGCCATATGATCCAGTAGATCCAATGGTGCTGGAAGTGTCAGTGGCAAATAGAGATACCGTCTGGAGCCTTTGGCAGGCCCCTGTAGGAGAATCATAACACAGACCCTTAGGGTTTTGGAGCAAAGCCCTGCCATCCTTTGTAGGTAACTACTCTCCTTTTGAGAAACAGCTTTTGGCCTGCTACTGGCCCAAATGCTTAACCATGGGCCATCAAGTTACCATGAGACCTGAATTACCTTTCATGAACTGGGTGTTGTCTGACCTACCAAGCAATAAAGTTGGGCGTGCACAGCAGCACTCCATCATAAAATGAAAGTGGTATATATGAGACAGGTCTCAAGCGGGTCCTGAGGGCACAGGTAAGTTACATGAGGAAGTGGCCCAAGTGTGCCTTTGGCCCCTAAACCTGCCACATTAATTCTCTTTCCCAGCCCACAGCTATGGCCTCTTGGGGAGTTCCTTACAATCAGTTGACTGAGGAAGAGAAAACTTGCACCTAGTTTACACTTAGTTCTTCACAATATGCAGGTACCACCCGAAAGTGGTACCTATAGTGCTGCAGCACTATACAGCCCCTTTCTGGGATATCCCCGAAGAACAGTGGTGAGGGGAAATCCTCCCAGTGGGCTGAACTTTGAGCAGTCCACCTGTTTATTCATTTTGCTTGGAAGGAGAAATGGCCGGAGGTGCATTTGTACACTGATTCATGGGCTGTTGCCAATGGGTTGGCTGGAAGGACAGGGAGTTAGAAGGAACATGACTGGAAAACTGGTGAAAAAAACTGTGAAGCTATTTGTGTCCCACTTGAGTGTTCACCAGAATCTGACTTCAGCAGAGGAATATTTTAATATTCAAGTAGGTAAGATGATCCATTCTGTATCTACTAGTTGGTCTCTTTCCCCAGCCACTCCTGTCATGAACAAAGTGGTCATGGTGGTAGGGATGGAGGCTATGCATGGGCTCAGCAACATGGACTTCCCCTCACCAAGGCCAACCAGCTTCAGCCACTGTTGAGTACCCAATCTGCCAGCAGCAGAGACCAACACTCAGTCCTTGATATGGCACAATTCCTTGAGATGACCAGCCCGCTACCTGGTGGCAGGTTGATTAGACTGAACCACTTCCATCATGGAAGGTGCCGTGTTTTGTTCTAAGTGGAATAGATACGTATTCAGGATATGGGTTTGCCTTTTCTGCACACAATGCTTCTGCCAAAACTACCTGGCAAAATGCCTTATCCACTGTCATAATATTCCATGCGGCATTGCTTCTGTCAAGGAACACACCTCACAGCAAATGGAATTCACTAGTCTTATCATGTTCCCCATAATCCTGAAGCAGCTGCATTGATAGAACAGTAGAATGCTCTTTCGAAGATTCAATTACTGCACCAACTAGTTGGCAATACCTTGCTTGCTGGTGATACTATTTCTCCCATAGCCAGGATTCATGGGTTCAGGAATCAAGGAGTGGCAGTGGCACCACTCACTATTATCCCTAGTGATTCACTAGAAAATTTTTTGCTTCCTGTCCTTGCAGCCTTAAGCTCTGATAGTCTACAGGTCTTGGTTCCAAACAGAGGAGTTCCACCAGGAGACGCTACAGCGATTCCTTTGAACTGGAACTTAAGACTGCCATTTGGCCACTTTGGGCTCCTCATGCCTCTGAATCAATAGACAAAGAAGGGAATTACTGCACTGGTCTGTGTGACTGATCCTGATTATCAAAGGGAAATAGGACTGCAACAATACAATGGAGATAAAGAAGAGTTTGCCCGGAATACAGGAGATCCTCTAGGGTGTCACTTAGGACTACCATACCCTGTGATTATAATCAATGGAAATCTGCAGCAACCCAATCCAGGCAGGACTAACAATGGCCCAGAAATTTCAGGAATGAAGCTTTGGGTCACCCCACAGACAGCTGAGATACTTACTGAGGATAAAGGGAACATGGAATGGGTAGTGGGAGAAGGTAGTTATAAATATGAGCTATGACCACATGACCAGTTATAGAAATGAGGACTGTAATGTCTATGAATATTTCTTCCTTGTTTTGTTATGAGACTGTTTGTATATGTACATCAGTAAGTTAATTGCATGTATGGCTGATTACATCTACAATCAAATTAGGAGATTGCCTTCAACAATGAGAGAAGTCTCACCAACCAGTGGAAGGCTTTAAAGTAGAGAAATAGTTTCATAGCAATGTAAGGTGCTGGTGGTGGGGTGATGTATGGGAGCCCTGTATGATGATATGCATGTTTGTTTTGTAAGTTCACAAATTTTACTATACACTTATTGTTTATGTATGTTTATGTATGAATGATATACTTCAATAGAATTTTATTTTTTAACAAAAGGAAAAGTGATGATTTCAGCAGTCAAGAGAAAGAATTTCCATCTCTACTTCAGCCAGCCAGCTTATCCTGAGGAATTAATTGAAAACCTTCATCAGAGTTCACAGCTGCCATTAGGAATTTTTTTTGTGTGTGTGATGTACAAGGTTGTCTCTTTATTAAAAAATTGAATATATTGTTCTGTTATGTAAAGGAATTCCATACGGAATTTGGACCTGCCTATCCTCACCATCACATGAGGCAGTTTTTATAAAACTCTCATAATATTTACAGATATTCCCTGTCAGTTCTGTTACTCTAGAGAACCCTGACTAATACAGGTCTCTGATTTGAGATCTTTTTCTTTTTAATGTAAGCATTTAGAGCTATAAATTTCCACCTCAGCACTGCCTTTGCTCATCCCATGAGTTTTGGTATGTTGTCTTTTCATTTTCATTTGCCTCAAGATATTATCTAATTTCCCTTGTGATTTTTTTCTTTAGCCCATTAGTTAAGAGTACATTGTTTAATTTCCACTTATTTGTGGATTTTAATTTCTCTTTCTGTTATTGATTTCTAGTTTTATTCCAGTGTTCAGAGAAGATACATGGCATGATTTTAAGCTTTTCCAATTTATTGAAACTTGTTTTGTGACCTAAGATATAGTCTATCCTGGAGAATGATTCATGTGCACTAGAGAAGAATGTGTCTTCTGCTGCTGTTGGGTGAAGTGTTCTATATATGTCTGTTTGGTCTAGCTGATTTAGAGTATCATTCAATTCTTCTATTTTCTTATTGATCTTCTGTCTAAATGTTCTATTCATTATTGAAAGTCATGTGTTAAAATCTCCTACCATTAATATAGAATCATCTATTGCCTCCTTCAAATCTATCAATATTTGCTCCACATATTTTGGGACTCTGTTGTTAGGTACATATATATTTATATTTGCTATGTCTTCTTTTTGAATTGACCTCTTTTATCAGTATATAATGACTCTTCTTCCCTCTTAACAGTTTTTTACTTTAAGTCTTATTTTATCTGATATTAATATAGTTGCCCAACTATCCTTTGGTTACTTCTTGCATGGTGATTTATTTGTTTTCACTTCCAACCTTCTTGTCTTTGAGTTGGAGGCAAGTATCTTGTAAAGTACATAGTTGGGTCATGCTTTTTTATCCTTTCTGCCAATCTCTGCTTTTTGATTGCTGAGTTTAACTCAATTACAGTTAAAGTAACTCCTGATAATGTAGTACTTTTTTTAGCCATGTTATTATTTTGTCTTGTAAGTCTTATACCTTTTGTGATCCTCAATTCTTCCATTAATGCCTACTTCCATATTTATTTGTTTTTGTATTGTACTATTTTGAGTCCTTTCTCATTTCTTTCTCAAAATATTTTTCATGTATTTTCTTTATGTTTACTGTGGGGTTAAAATTTAATCACTGTGGTGGTTTGGAGTTATATGTACCCCAGAAAAAAAAAATGTTCTTAAATGTTATCAATTCCTGTGGGTATGAACTCATTGTAAGTAGGACCTTTTGATGAGGTTATTCAGTAAAGGTTTGGCCCACCTAAATCAGGATGGGTCTTAATCATAGTACTGGAGACTTGTTTTGTGACCTAAGATATAGTCTATCCTCTAGAATGATTCATATGCATTAGAACATAATGAAATTCAGACAGATAGAACAAGAAAGCCACAGGAAGTAAGACACTGAAATTCAACAGAATCAAGAAGAGAACTGAGAGGCCAGGAGAGGCCACCATGTTCATTGCCACATGACAGAGGAGCTCAGGATCAAGGATTGCCAGCAGCCAGGCCTAGAATGCCACACTTTTTGGGGGAAAGCATTGCCTTGATGATGCCTTGACTTGGACTTTTTCCTGGCCTCAAAACTGTGAGCCATTAAATTCCAATTGTTTAAGCCTTCCCTTTGCATGATATTTGCTTAGGCAACAAGGGAAACTAAAAACTTCCTAAATATATGACAATCATACTTGATTTGCTACCAACTCATCTTCAACAGTACAGATCTGCACTGTTCCTCCATGCCTCCAGACCTCACCTGTTTTTGTACTTGTTACAAATTATATCTTTGTATATTGTATGTCCAAAACAATTGACTTTTTCATTACTTTTTAATGCAGTTGAATTTTAGCACCTGTAAGAAATAAGTAAAGGAGTTTCCTAACGCACAAAGCAATACAATATAGTACTGGCATTCATAATAACCCATACAGTTACCTTACTAGAGGTCTTTATTTCTTTCTGTCTAGTGTCCTTCTCTTTCAGTCTGAAGAGCTCTTTTTAGCATTGCTTATAAGGTAAGTCTAGTGGTAATGAACTACATCAGCTTTTTGTTTACCAGAGAATATCTTAAAGTCTCTCTCATTTTTGGTATAAAGTCTTGCTGGATATAAAATTCTTGGTTGGCCATGGTTTTCTTTCAGCACTTTAAATATTTCATACCACTGCCTTCTTGTCTCCATTGTTTCTGATGAGAAGTTGGTAATTGATCTCATTGGTATTCCCTTGAATGTAATTCATTGCTTTTCTATTGAAGCTTTCAGAATTCTCTCCTTGTCCTTGGCATTGGACAATCTGATTACTATATATCTGGTCATATGTTTCTTTGACTTTAACCTGTTCAGGTGTTACTGGGCTTCTTGAATATGCATATTCATGGCTTTTAAATTTGGGAAGTTTTCTGCAATTATTTCTTTCAATATTTCTTCTGCCTCCTTCTCTCTTTATTCTCCTCTGGGACTCCCATAATGTTTATATTGGTACACTTGATGGTGTCCCATAAGTGTCTTAGGCTCTGTTAGTTCTATTTTATGCTTTTTTCTTTCTGCTCTTCAGCCTGAATCATTTCAGTTGTCTTGTCTTTGAGATTACTGATTCTTTCTTCTGCCACCTCCAATCTGCTGTTGAACCTGTCTAAGGCATTTTTCATTTCCATTATTGTGTTCCTCAACTCCAGTGTTTCTCTGGAGAGATTCCCAAATTGTTCATGCATCTATTTCCTCATCCTTTAGTTCTTTTTCCATGTTTTCCTTTATCTCCTTGAGCGTATTGAGGATCATATATTTTTTTAAAGATTTATTTTGTTTATTTCCCCCCTTCATTGTTTGTGCTTGCTGTCTGCTCTCTGTGTCTGTTCATTGTGTGCTTGTCTTCTTCTTTTTTTTTTTTTTTT
>JAQZBX010098178.1:0-11605 GCA_029593785.1 Cabassous unicinctus | reverse complement strand
TCTTACAGCTGCATAATATTCCATCGTGTGAATAGACCACAGTTTGTTTATCCATTCTTCTGTTGATGGACACCTGGGTTGCTTCCAACTTTTGGCAATGGTGAATAATGTTGCTATGAACATCGGTGTGCAGATGTCTGTTCTTGTCACTGCTCTCAGTTCTTCTGGGTATATACCCAGTAGTGGTATTGCAGGGTCAGGGGGCAAGTCTATATTCTTAACAGTTTGTTAAAGAACTTTCTTATATTTATACTAATAAAAACAATCTTCATCCACACTGAAATCACTGTTATACATACCCTAGATTATTCTCTAGTTCCCTTACATTATGATTTATATATCATAAATGTCAGACATGTCTACCCCTTTCAGCCACAATCTCAATTATAAATCAGCAGTGTGAGCTATACTCACTATAATGTGTTATCATCAACTCTGTTCATTTCCACACTTTTACAATTAATCTCATTAAAAATTCTACATACATTAAGCATTAGCTCCCATTCTCAACACACATTCTATTTCTTAGTAACTTATACTCTAGAGTAAGGGTTCTTAACAAGGGGCCTGTGAGCTTGAATTGGAAATCAAGTAACATTATTCTTGTGGGGATGTATTGGTGTGGGTGTCCTATATTTATTAAATAATGCACATAGTGTGGACTTAGTAAGGGGTCCATGGTATTCGTCTGACTGGCAAAGGGGTCCATGGAACAAAAAAGGTTAAGAACTCCTGCTCTAGAGTTTAGTCCTGTGAATTTACTCATCATATCTGGTTCATACTTGTGAGACCAAATAAATCTTCTCCTTTTGTGTCTGGCTTATTTCATTTGACATAACATCCTCAAGGTTCATCCATGTTGTCATATGCATCCTGATTTCATTTTTTCTTACAACTGAATAGTACTCCATTGTATGTATATATCCCATTTATTTTGTTTATCCATTCATTAGTTGTTGGACACTTGGGTTGTTTCCATATTTTAGAAATGTAAATAATGCTGCTATAAACATCAGTGTCCAAATGTCAGTTCACATCCTTGCTTTCAATTCTTCTGAATTTGTTCCAAGTAACAGGATTGCTGGATCATATGGCAGTTCTATATTCAGCTTCTTGATGTACCACAGAGATTGCACCATTCTACATTCCCACCAACAGTGAAGGAGTATTCCTATTTCACCACATGCTCTCCAGCACTTGTAGTTTTCTGGGTTTTTCTTTTATGATTGCCATTCTATAAGGGGTGAAATGGTATCTTGTAGTTTTGATTTGCATTTTACACTGGAGTACTTTTGTGAAATATTTGTTAGTTGGCAAATGTGGTAAAATTGTAACTGGAAATTCTATATAGGATCAGGAGTCCTTTGCAATTTTTATACATTAGATATTATTTTAAAATAAATTACTTTTAAAGCCATCTATCTTGCTACTGTGCCACTAAAGTATTCAATGGTCAAACCTACCTAAATGCAGTTCAACTGAAGTTGTGAAAACAATTAAACTTTTAAAGTCTGACTGTTAGTAAGGAAGAAATGTGTCATTATATTAATAGCACTATGTCTATGGTGTTTTCAATGATTTGGCATGTTTGTGAAAACAGTGAGATATTACTATTCCAGTTTCTCATGGGACTCCTTCCTCTGCTGCATATTTTGGAGAATGTTTACTCTGCTGAAAAGCATGAGAAGGACAGTTTTATATACCTCCCTTCTCCAACCCAGGTGCATGCTACTCCAGATTTCTTGTGCTCACTCTGTATGACTTCAAGAAGTCACTCAATCCTTAGTTCAGATTTTCTCTACTTCACTGTCTTTTGTTAGTCTGTGCATGCATGTTTCAGGGGATCATCTATCTCTTCCCCCTCCAGGAGTCTCTTAGGAGATATTAGTGACTACAGGAGAATGAGGTAATGCCTTGATCAAAGCAGTGATTTGCAAAGTGGAGTTATGCTAGGGGTTATAAAATGTTGGAATTTATCTTTATGTGCCAACCTGGGAGGGGAGCAAATATAACCAGGAACTACATGCACAAATTAACATTTATTGAATGCTTACATAATAGCAGATACATAATGAATGTATGTATGGTATCAAATGAAATATACTATGCTGTAATCAAAAGTTTCATGTTGAAAATAGTTTACAAATATTTATGCAACTTATTAGTGTGAGATTCTATTTGGAACCAAAAGAAATTAGTTAATAAATCTCAAGAAAAAATCAACACAATATATAAAGATGGTAGTTAGGCCTATTCACTTCAGTGTGTGTCACAGATGCAAAATTGAACTAGACATTTGAATTCATTTTCAAACTTGAAAGTAGAGAAAAAGAAAAGCAAAGAATTTGAAAATAGTTCATCACCATTTAAAATATTATGGGAAACAGGCATATACAAAATGATGAGATGGTAGAGATACTGATTTCACGTTTCCAAGGAAATATACAAAATTAAACTAAATGCAGTTAGATTTTGAATTTTCCACAGGAGAGATTTACTTTAAATGAATATCTCTGATTTACAAAAAAAACAGCCTCTTACAAGGCTCTTAAATAAACTAATCACTTAAGATTTACACAAATTTCATCTTCAGTACTTTAAATAAGTATGAAATAGTAGGTATTGAAAATCACAATCATGTTTCAAATCCAAAAACTGATTTCTGTTCATGCATGAATTTTACTTAGTGCAAACTTAATTTAACTTTAAGGAGGCATATCTTGGAAAATTCACAAAACAAACTAACTGATATAATGTGTACAATTCAGGGGCATTCAGTACATTCCCATGCTGTGCAACTATCACTTCTACTTATCAATCTATATATTTTTTAAACAGCATCAGTCACACTGACACAAACCATTTCAGCAAACTAAGCTTAAAAGTAATTGAAGATACTCACTTGGTCATAAGATACTGTACAATGTGGCAATTTTGTCATTTGAAAACAAATAAAAAATATGTTTCAAAAATTTTACTCAAGGGAAGCGGGTGTGGCTCAATCAATAGAGCACCCATTTACCATATGGGAGGCCCCGGGTTCACTTCCTGGGGCCTCCTTGTAAGGGCAGGCTGGCCCACGCGGAGCCATGGGCTGATGCAGCAGGACCTCACAGCAAGGGGGAGATAAGCAGACACGGAAAAAACACACAGCGAATGGACACAGCAAACACAAGCAACAAGGGGGATAAATAAATAAATAAATAAATCTTTTAAAAAAAATTTTACTCAGAACTTTGCTTTTTTTAAAGCCAGGAAAGTGAATTTATTATATATTTTGGAATTTGGGATAAATAACATTTAAAATTAGTGTTGGGAGTTGTATTATCCGTACTGGTAAATTTTTAAAAATTTTTTTTCAACTATTTAAGCACTGCAGGAAAAATTAACCAATAAAATAAGTAATGCCATTGGGGCACAATTTCCCTTAAACCTCAGTCTCTGATATGGTTTAGCCAGGACCAGCCTAATGTCAAGTTATCCACTAGAAGGTTGCAATATTATTAACATTCCTTTCAGTACTTTAGACGTTTTCCCCCTCTCTCTGAATCTTTATCAGGATTGTCTCCAGCAAGAGTCCCGAATCTGTGACAAGTCCTACAGCATGTCAGATTTCAATCTGGCAAAACCTCAATGAAAGATTACTTTGATAAACGGTCTTGTTAAAATATTACCTGAGAAAGTAAACAATAAGCCACACAGAAACGATGCAGAAAATGAAGTTTGTGCTTGCTTTTTAAGAAAACACACCTCAGCGACGCCGTGACTGAAGCCGTGACAGGTCCTTGCTCAGCCTCAGGCGCCAAGTGAAAGCTATTTCCTCACATGGACAACAGCCTTAGGAATTGCAGAGCTGCAGTCTCCCCTGCATTACCAGCAGGAAAGAGGCTTTTGTCCACCCTGTGGAAATGACATCAGGTCCTGGATTGAACGTGGAAGCCTTTCCGGAACAGTTTGTTCAGAAAAGGAAGTTTTGGGCACCGCCTACTGGTTGGAGGTCCAGTGCAGCACAAAGAGTCTGACCTCCCATATGACTCCCAGGGGAGGTCCTGCTTAGCCAGATTCAGAACCACCTCCATCGCACTAACCCCCTACCGTGTGCAGTCCAGATGTCCACAATTTGTGGGTATATTTATTCGGGCTCAAGAAAAGTGACCTGTCCACAATTCCATTGCCACCTGGAAGCATGGCAGTCCCAACCCAGTGTTCCCAGCCCAGGTTGCAAAAAGCTGCAGGTCTCAAAGAAGCCAAGCATGGGCCTGCTTAAGGCAAAAGGTGGTTGAGGTCCCTCCTCCACAGCCCGGTTCTTGGAACCTGCCTCCAAGGATTCCCTGCTACATGATCACTGTCATGGGGGATGGAGGAGTTCCATGTTGTGGGAAAATGAAACTCTTTGCTTTTCTTGTGAATTTCTTATGTTGCAGGTTATCAGCTCCACTGTCTGTATGCTATACTTTGTTCAACGATCAGGCTGTAAGACGTACCCACACTTAAGCTTAGAATGCTGGCACTTGAACTGATTGTCACTTATCAAGGCTATCAGACATTTTGTGAAGAACAGTGGGAGATACCCTATCATCGTCATCTTCCTCCACACCCTCTAGTGTCAAGTTGACCCTAAATCTAGATTTTTAAACTTTTCCTTGGTTATTGAGATGGGAAGTTTTTTTCAGAACAATGCAAACGTAATCCTATATCAGTCTGACACGTCAGCCACACAAAATCCAGAACTTCAACACCATCGTGGATTCCAAAGGGTCCATCATTAATAATAATTTCACTTTCTAAAGGGGTTATTGATCATGGTTGTAGATCAGTCTTTCTTTTGTGAACTATGACTTGACATGGACCACCGAGAGTCCTTGGCTTTTAAAAGAACCCTTTGAAGTAACGATATTGAACTAATACTCCTCTACTGAGTAAAATGGCTGCTTTCCATGACCTGCTTTCACCTGTCTCATTCTCTGGGAGAAGAGCCACAGCATTTTGAGGATTCCAATTTCCCAAAGACTCACAGCTTCTATGTACTGCAAAAACTTCTCCTGGTAAAAGAGTTCCTCTTATTTCGAAGATAACCTGAGAAGGTGTCATTCTCATGTGTTTATTTTAGGATGTTCTGCAGAGCCAATGTCCAGGCTGCTGGTCCTGGTGGCAGTGCATGTCTGGCCTGGGGACCACTGCACCACTCACCTTGACAGCTCGGCCAGCCCGGTGAGCAGTCACTGCCGCCTACCTGCACGGCAGCCTACCTGCAGGGCCACCTCAGCTGTGGGGCTGCCTCACCTGTGGGGCCACATCACACAGTGAGGGCCAGGAGCCTGGAACCTGCCATCAGCGTCTGGTCAGCCCTCTCCAAGGCAGCCCACAATAGCGCCGAGTGGCAGGAAGCAGTCCCACATCTTTGTGTGGGGAGCCTGATATCCGAGTGGAAATCAACAGCATCCATAACGTGGGGAATGCTTAGTTTCTATTGTGCGAGGCCATTCCAGGGCATGCACTGCTGTGCTGCGGGTTTACTTTTCATCACTGAGCATTATTTATCTAGGCCTTTTGGATTTCTCAGTCCAATGAAGCAAAAGTGTATTTTACTATTTCACTACATCTTGCTAGAATTTCAAGTATGCTATTTAAAACACTTGGCCAGGTATAATTACCAGTCAGTTCTCTTTACAATGAAAAGATTAATTGCTTGATAAATATTTTAAACTAAATATATAAATCTATAATGTTAAACAGGTGTACATTAAAAGTATAGAGGGGGAGCAGATGTGCCTCAAGTAAATGGGTGCCTGCCTCCCACATAGGAGGACCCCATCAGTTCCCAGTGTCTCCTAAAGAAGACAAGCAGATGCTGCAACCATCTGGGGGTAAATAAAAAAATAATTAAATAACTTTTTTTAAAAAGCATAGAACTTTGAAATTAAAATATTATATAAATTTCTCATATTTACACTTACAGCTTTTCATTTGATCAGGTCTGAAATTTTAGCACTTGAGGAAAATGACAATGCATAATTATACCTGACCATGAAAAAAAATAAGTACCTCAAATGCATGCATTTGCACTGGTGATTTCAACCTCATGAATCTTTGTGCCATCTGTTTATATCTGTATTTTTACATGGGATGATGCCCCCGCACATGTCCCATTTTCATTCAGTATGCACCTTGAGGCTGCTGCCATTTTACCCCTTGACAAACCAATGCCTGAGTAAACAGCCTGGAGGTGAATCTTGACAACATGTTTCATAAATCTTTCAAAAGTTGCTTTGCATAAATGTTAAAATTTCAAAATACTGCAGGGTATTTAATGTATAAAATATCAGTAAGGGAATGTATTTATTGCCCACTTATATAGAGTACATCACTACATGTAAATTCTACTCTGTGCATGCTTTAGGTTTTAGCATAAGATTGGACATGTTTACTGTAAGTCCTTGCATCTATTGTGCTAGGTGAGTATGAGAAGGTGTCAAGGACTGAAAATATTTTGTTGCCTAAAAAAAAAGGAAGCCTGTAGGTATTTTAAATTTGCTTATTTTAAGTATATCTCATTACCTATTACATATCATTGTTTTCAGGGTTTGTAGTGTGTGTGTGTGTGTTGTATACTAATCTCCATGCAGAATTCTCATATTTGAATTCATTTGTTAGTGTATGTCATGCATGTGATTTACTTAGAAATGCAGAATCTTCTACTAAATGTATGTGCATGTTTTTAGAATTATACTGCTAAGCTTTCTTTCATTAGAAGCAGCTTGTTTTGACATAATTATAACTTAAGAATGAATGTCAAATAAAATAACACAGATTTATTTTCTTCATTAAAAATAAATAAATAAAAGTACAATGATGTTGGCTGACCTGTTCTTAAATACACTGGATATATTTACAAAAGAATGGGATAATCAGAAGGCTTCAAATTTGCAACTTAAATCCTGTATGAATGATGGAAAAGTTTCTATGTGTGCACTGAAAGAAAATCTTGTTTCATGCAGGCACAGACTTGAGATCTCTGAAAACCCGCCTCAGAGTCTCATTGTGTGAGCAGCAGAGTCACAACAGACACTAAAATCAACCTTCCAGTGTGTCTGCTGGAAATGAGGGCATTGATTGGAAAGGAGTGGAACCCTGAAGTTTGGGGTGAAGACATATCGTTGATGATGATGGCAGTGGGGACATTGAAACCCTAAATTCTGCTGAGACTTTTCCATATAAACCTGTAATGGTCTTCCCTGAGGAGGCAGCCACCATAACTCATCCCTACCCTTAGAATATAGCCATCTGATTTCCTCCCCACTCTGAGGAGATGATCACCATAACCTCCATCCTGCCCTGATGAGACAACCACCCAATCTCCAGCCTGCCCCAATTAGTCAGGCATCCAATCCCCACTTGATGTGATTAATTCTGTCTCACTGGATGAAACTGCAATGGAATGTCTTGAGGTAATTGCCTTTCAATACACTTCTAATACTTTGTGTCATCCACCCCAACACCCTTCTTTTCTTCTGGACCTATAACTAGAGTAAAGTCACAACAAGCCCCTAAAGGTGAAGTACAAAGTGTGTTCAATGAGGAGAAGTATGTTATAATCCAAAAGAATGGCATGAATTTTCCAACTTATATAGATAGAAATCAGGAAAATATGTGTGGGAGTGGATATTAAGTATGTGGAATAGTGGTAGAAGGAATATAAAGTTGAATCAGGCTGAATTTATTGATATGATTCCACTTAGCAGAAATTCTGGATTCAATATTGTAAACTGGTGGTTAGAAAGTGTTCTAACAGTTTGTCCAGGTGACTGGCCAAACCGTGGACCAAAAGATGGCCTACAATGCCTGAGGTTGAGATGCCCAATTTACCCTGGCAAGCTGTAGATAAGGGGATCCAAAGGCTTAGAGAGATTGGAATGTGAGAATGGAGTCACCATTTAAGACCTGCCCATGCACCCTAGAAATGTCCAGTGGACACACCTTTCACCAAGTCTGTGAGGAATAAATTTGTGAGACAAACTCCATCTTCTCTGAAGAGTTCTCTTGTTGCTCTTCTCCTTAGGTCAGATATTGCCATGGGAACTGTTGTCACAGAAATAAGATCCTTAAACACTATTGGGATGATTGGATCCTGGGCCAGCAGAAGCCAAGTGGCAACACTTAATTGTGAAAGACAAGTTGGGTATGCCTATGACAATGAAAAGCAATCAAAATAGTCTGAATTGTATAGAACTATGACATTGGCTAATTGATCATGTGGAACCTAGAAGTGAAATATATGTGCAGCCTACTAAATTCCTACTTGATCTGTATAAGCTGAAGAGTTCCAGATCAAGTGGAAAAAAGCCTAACTTGAATTACAGAAACAGAGAGTCATGGGCCCTTTATCAATTCTTAGAATTGAAAGAATTTACAGACCCAGAGTCCCCTGAATGAGGGGAGGAAAGGCCCCTTAGGGAAGGATGCTGTTACACTGCCAAAACTTTATCCTATTAATCTTCCTCCCAGCCTTCCCCAAAGAATCTAAAATGGCCCAGAATCTTCAGGATGAAATTTTGGGTCACCCCACCAGGCAAAGAACAAAGGCCAGCTGAAGTGCTTATTGCAGGTAAAGGGGACATGGAATATGTACTGGAAGAAAGTAGTAATAAATACAAACTTCAACCATGTGATCAGTTACAGAAACAAGGACTGCAACCATCATGAGTATGTCTTCCTTGTTTTGTTATGGGTATGTTTGTATATGTACATAAAATGAATATCTTTGTTTTATTCTCTATCTTCTCCCCTTATCATGTGACATAAGTTGTATTAGCTTCATGTAATAGTATTTAAGGATGAAAAGTTTAAGAGTCAATATTACCCAAGGACTTGCACTTTATTCTGGAAGGATTTAGTGCATTTCTGGTTGTACACAGGACAGTTGAATATTCTTAGGTGAAAAAAAAATATGTAATTGTTTTCATATAGAGAATAAGTATATTTTAAGGTGATGTATATAGCTGCCAAGTTGACAAGGAGTGGACTATGATGGTTAGGCTAGGTTGTCAACTTTGCCAGGTAATGGTGCCCAGTTGTTTGGTCAAGCAAACAATAGAATTACTGCAATACAAGGGCATTTCATGGACTTTAATAATCAGTGAGTTGATTGCATATGTGGCTGATTATATCTATGATAAGATTGCTATCAACAATGAGTGACATCACCTCCAACCAGTTGAAGGCCTTAAAAGAGAAGTGATTTCAGCATTCAGAGAGAATTTACATCTCTACTTCAGACAGCCAGTGTCTCCTGTGGAACTCATTGAGGACCTTCATTGGAGTTCTTGGCTTATAGCCTGCCTCACAGATTTGATCTTGTGCATCTCACACAGTCATGTCAGATAATTTTACAAAATCTCACATCATTTACAGGTATCTCTTGTCATTTCTGCTTCCCTAGAGAACCCTGACTAATACAAGGCTCCAAATTTTTGGTAAAGATATCTTGTCTTGTTTCCCATTTGGGAATTATTACTATTCAGGGCTTTCTTGTGCACACTAATCCTCAATTCTGCCGATTATTTATGTTCTGTGATTTCATACTTAGAGTTTTCTCTTCAATGGAGTTCATTCAAGTAGTTTAAGGATATAGAATAAATAAAAGCATATCATTTTCACAAAACACATTCCCTTATTTAATGCTATGTTCTACAACTTGCCATATGCATTCAAGTTTTGTCCTACATACTTCCACCCTGATTTTACAAAAAACTAGCCATCTTATCTTAAGATAAAACACATCCCCTTAAACAAACATCAGATTTTAGTGAGCATTAACTATGAATTCACTTCCATCAATCTTTTACTTCTTTCTATATCCATTTAAGCCTCATATCCCTCATTCTGTTCTGTGAAGAAAAATAAACTATTCATTTCAATTTAAGCAAAATCAATTTTCTCTGGAAAGAGGTTTGTAACGATTTTACTACTCAAAACTTACAATTTTCATCATTTCAAAGATTTAACACATATAATGTTAGTTTATCTTATTAGTGTCCATACTTATTTATCAATATAAGTGCTTATTTAACTTTTTGGCCATTTGAATTGAGCTCTTTTAAGAATATTCATTTGTTGATTTAATATTACTCTCTGGAGGTATCAAAATATACACTAAACAAACACAGAAATAGTTAAGGCACATCAACAGAAACATAAAGCTCATTAATTTGATTCATTATTCTTGCTCCTTTGGTATGGCCATCTCTAAGCTGTCCATCATTTCACATCTCTGATTTTATTGCTTTTAAGATATCCTCTGGAATTAGAGTTGCCTGTAGTATGCAAGCTCATTCTTGTAAACACTTTTATAAGTAATCAGCAAACAGTTAGGAGTATTTGAGCAGTATGAATGCAGTTAAGCATTAATTTAGCAGTTTAGACAGACAGACATTTAACACATATGCTTTGGATTACTACTCTTCAGAAGCATACTTAGACAGGCTCAAAGTTCAGGAGTAAGCTATTGATTTAAAACTGAAAGTTCCTTTTAACACCTTGATAAAAATTCTGATCAAAATAAAATGTGACTTTTGCAATGACAGATATAGGACATTTTCTATCATCACATAACACACACAACTGTGTGGGAGAGAGTGTAGACTACAATTTGAACTATGGTCCATGCTCAGTAACAAAGCCCCAGGATACATTTATCAATTGCAATGAATGTGCCACACTAATGAAGAATGTTTATGTAGGAGGTGTGGGGAGTGGGGCATATGGGAATTCCTATATTTTTTGTGTAATATTTATGTAATCTAAGGATCATTTAAAATTTTTAAAAAGTATTAAAAATAAATAAACAAAATTTGACTAAAACTTAAAACATTGTCAAAATAACATCCCATTCAAACTCTTCCAGTTTACACAAGTATTATGTGCTTTCAGTTTTGTAATATATTTTTAATTGCAGGTTAACAAAAGCTCCTAGCATTTTTCTTTCTTTCTTTTTTTCTTTCAAAGAGTTGTCCATTTCAATAGTTACTAAGGTCTAAGGTTTAACAGCACTAATTTTATCAATGTGGCTCTCCAGGCTCAATTACATTTAGCATGGAAACAAAACAGAGAACATTAATGCTGCAAAGTTTTTCTACTTTTCCAGCAGTTTAATTCTATCAACCCCCACTAGCCCACAGTCACATCATTCAGGTGGCAGGGGGTTGGCAATGTTGCTGCTGGAACATTTTCCTTATCCTATTTAACACTTAAGCAGAATGTTTTCTTACAAGCATGGTTTCACTGACAAATGCCTATTTAGCATTTCTGGTTGTACAGGATGTAGTATCTGTGATTTAGTTTTCCTTTGTACAAGCAGTTTAACATGATTTAAAGATTCTGTTATAGTTTCTACATCTGAATCACACTCTCTTTTGGACATCTTCTTTCCTCTAACCTGAGCACATTGACAGACTATTGTCTGCACCTGTTCTTGTGCTTCCTCTGATTTCTTAGTTAAACCCTCCTTTTGATCTACTTGAACCAGTTGGAGAACCCACTTCATGTTTTAACTCCTCCTCCAGTTGCCTTACTTTTGCTTCACCTGCTAATTAGAACTATCACACAA
>JAQZBX010098177.1:0-11608 GCA_029593785.1 Cabassous unicinctus | reverse complement strand
ACAGCAAGGGGGAGATAAGCAGACACAGAGAAGACACACAGCGAATGGACACAGCAAGCACAAGCAGCAAGGGGGAGATAAGCAGACACAGAGAAGACACACAGCGAATGGACACAGCAGCACAAGCAGCAAGGGGGGGATAAATAAAATAAAATAAATAAATCTTAAAAAAAAATAAATAAATAAAAAATAAAGGTGGAGGAGACCAGAGTCCCTGCAGTCCCCGGCCTGAGGTCTGACACAAGGCGGGTAGTACCTTTAGTGAGAGGCCCCGGGGCCTCCAGTCGGCCGGAGGTGCTGGTCGCAGCGTGTGGAGGACGACAGCAAGTCTCTAAGCACAGCCCGGGCTCTGGGGTCGGGACTCAGAGTGACCAGGAGTCGGCCTGCCTCGACCCCACGCTGACCAGAGGGGCATTTGCTCCGGGCTTTTATGCCGCAGGGGTCTGTCGGCCGCTGTCCTCGTCAAGGGTGCGTCCCTCTGGCAGGCATCGATCCAGTCCATATGTCCTCGCACAAATGTCTGGCTTCACTTGTCACGCACAGGTGTATTCTCAATTTACCTACATTCTAATTGTGGTCAACAGGTTTGCAGTGCTTTGGGATTCAAGGTCATGAATATCGTTCTAGAACACAACAATTACAGATGTACAGAAAAGGTGCAAAGAGCACAGAGAGACGGCGTATCCTCTTTACCTGGCTGCCTAGGGCTGCGGAACGGATCGTGGCATGTTAGCAGCTTGCAGCAGCACGCGTCTATTATCCCAGAGTTTCGTGGGTCAGGGGTTCAGGCCCGGCTCAGCGGGCCCCGTTTCAGTGGCTCACAGGCTGCAGACAAGGTGCCAGGCAGGGCTGGGCTCTCGTCGGAAGGCTTGGTGGGCCTTCCAAGCTGACATATATCCTGGCAGGACGCAGTTCCTTCTGGGCTTCAGGCCGAGGCCACCCTTGATTCTGGCCACACGGGCCTCTCCAGGGCAGCACACAGCATGTCTGCAGGCTTCGTCAGAGCCAGTGAGGGTCATGCGCTAGCCAGACGGGAGTCACAGTCTCGCTGCAAGGAGGCAGGGTGCCCCCACACTCAGAGCGAGGGGACCCCACAAGGCCTTGAACCCCAGGAGCTGGGGTCGTTGGGGGAGCCTCCTTAGCGTCTGTGCACTCCCATCCCTCCTCTGGCTTGTGTGGCTAGGGCCAGTGAGGAGGGAAGGGCTGTCCCTGGTGCAGGACTCACCTCCCAGGTGCTTCTGGGCCCCCAGGCCTCGGGACGGGGTGTTCCTGCCGTCTGCGGCCTGTCCTCCTACACACAGATGCAGACGCTGGCTGCTGGGAGCACAGGACGAGGTTAATGCATGCCAGGGGGATGCGGGCGGATCAGCGACAGCAGCGGCTGCCCTCTCCATCCAGAAGCACGCTTGCTTGGCTTGTCCCTGTGGAATGGATGAACATGCATAGAGTTGGCTACAGAGCTTTAGGAGGGCAAAAAGGGCTGTAGCAGCTTATATCTTGCCATTGAGCCCCCTTCTCCCCCACCCCATTGCCCGGGGAATCCTGTGGCTCTGCAGATATTCCACAGAATGGGTGAGTTTTGAACGCAAAAGAATCTGGTTCATGGCTGGCATTGGGTACTGACCTCATTTCAGGAAACACCAGAGTCCTGGACTCTGAAGGGACGGTGCCCACCCTCTGAAAGCCAGTGGAAAGTCACGGACTGAGAAAGAGTACCCAAGATGAACTGAGGCTCGGCAGCAGGAGCTACTAGTCTGGGGCCAGCAGCCCCCCTGGGGAGAGGGGAGACAAGCCTGCGCAGTGCAAAGGAGGGGGACTTTATGACCTGCCCGCCTTCCCAGATGGGGCCGCCCCAGGTGCTCACTGTGCACTGGCTGGCTTAGCTCCCACCGCTGCCCTTCTGGCCTCTCCGTTCTATCTCTGTTTTATGTATGAGGCACCAAAAGACGTGCAATCAGTGGTCCAAGGTCACAGAGTGGCAGGGTTGAGAATCAAACCCAGGCAGGTGAACCCATCAGCCTTTCCCCAGAGGGAGACCAGACACTGGTTTCCCCATTGTCTCCACTGTCTACAGACTCAGCAGACCAAGGGCGGTGCCTTCTCTCGCCACTGTCTCGAGGCAACATGGACTCCCTTTTGGTTTTAAAGACTTTAGTTGTTTGTTTGTTTGTTTGTTTGTTTGAGGTACCGGGGCTGGGGATTGAACCCGGGACCTTATATGTGAAAAGCAGGCGCTCAACCACTGAGCCACATTGGCTTCCCTGAGTTAGTTTTCTCGTTTGTTTTGCGTGTTGTTTGTTTTTGTTTTTTCAGGAGGCACCGGGAACCAAAACTGGGACCTCCTATGTGGGAGGTGGGTGCTCAACTGCCTGAGCCACATCCGCTCCCAAGACTTTAGTTTTTAGAGCAGTTTGGGTTGACAGAAAACTTGCACACAAAATACAGACAGGGAAGCGGATGTGGCTCAATCGATGGGGCTCCCGTTTGCCATATGGGAGGCCCCGGGTTCGCTTCCCGGGGCCTCCTTGTGAGGGCAGGCCAGCCCACGCGGCGTGGTGGGCTGATGCAGCAAGACCTCACAGCAAGGGGGAGATAAGCAGACATGGAGAAAACACACAGCAAGTGGACACAGCAAACACAAGCAGCAAGGTGGGGATAAATAAATAAATAAATAAATCTTAAAAAAAAAAAAAAATACAGACAGTTCTCATGTAGCCCCTCTTCTGCCCCTACCCCCACCTTCTGTACACAGTCTCCCCTTTAATTAACACGTTGCTTGAGTGGTGCATTTGTTACCACTGGTGAACCAATTATGATAGCTCGTTATTAACTAAAGCCCACAGCTTACATTAGGGTTCCCTTTGTCCCAGGGGATTTGACGGATGCATAATGGCCTGCACTCACAGTTACAGTATCCACAGAATGGTAGCACTGCCTCAGAAATGCCGGATGTGGAGCGCCCTTCTGAGAAGCTGGAGGCAGGTCCCAGGTGGCTGAAATAGAGGCCGCGCTGAATACAACTGCACTTTCAAGGAAATGCGGGGGGGGGGGCAGTTAGGGTGGAGTGAGTAGGGAGGACACCCGTATACATGTTACAGATTTCAAAACCGTTTCCTTTTATAACACACTATACTAACACAGTAACAACGCGATGACTTCTTTCTGGACTGGCTATTCACTCTGGAGCCTACACAAAACCATCAAATCTCTTCACATAGCTGTGAAGTTGGCCATAGACTTTGGCTAATTTTGAAACAACTGCTTTGGGAAGTGGACGTTGCTCAAGTGATTGAGCTCCTGCCTACCATATGGGACGTCCCGGGTTCAGTTCCTGGTGCCTCCTGGAAAAGACGAACAAGACAGCGAGCTGGTGCGACAGGCAGCACGGCGAGCTGACGCAACAAGATGATGCAACAGGGAGACACGAAGAGGAAAGACAATGGGAGACACAACAAAGCAGAGAGCCGAGGTGGCTCAAGCGATTGAGCACCTCTCTCCCACATGGGAGGTCTCAGATTTGGTTCCTGGTGCCTCCTAAAGAGAAGATGAGCAGGCACAGAGAGCACACAGCAAATCGGCCCAGAGAGCAGACAGCGAGTGCAAACAATGAGGGGGGCGGAGAAAAAATAAATACAATAAATCTTTAAAAAAAAAAGAAACAACTGCTTCATTGGTGTTCAGCGGGTTGAGGGCAGGGCACAGGAAATCCACATTAACCTCAAAGACGTAGCTTGTGGTTAGAACCAGAGCGTGCTGGTAGATAGCACAATCTTATCCCAACCCTACAATGCCCACCGTAAAAAGGCTCACACGATGCGCAGACCAGCACATTTCAATATCCGACCAACGCAGAAAACCAACAGAGCCTGATGGCTCAAATGCAATGGCCCTTTGCCCCCAATCTTTGGGTCTCGTTGTTCTGCCCTTCTTTTATAAAGTTGAATATCTGGAGCAAACCCTATGAATATGTCTTAAACGTGGCATTTCTTTAGTCCATCACAGGGGTCAGAAAACGTTTTCTTAAAGGGCCAGATAGTAGCTATTTTAGCCCTTGCGGGTCCTAAGGTCACTGCTGCAGTGACCCGCTCTACTGCAGGCGCCCCCGGGCAGCCACGGACAGTGCATTAGCTGTGGGCATGGGTGGGTGCCAATAAGGCTCTGTTCACAAGAGCAGGTGGCTGGCCGCAGCTGGGATTTGCCAACCCTCAGCCTACCATATCAAACCAGGCAAAGTGAGACGACGAGGAAGAGATATCACTGTGCTTCTGTGACATACATTTGCTGGATTTTTAAAGAGTGTTTGTGCTTTAGAAAATAAGAGAAAAGAAGCAAGCAGCCTCTGAGATGTATTAGACACCTGTAAGTAGAGAATATATGAGCTGAGCCTAGACATGGGGGCACAAAAGGATACAGCCACCACTGGTGACTCCCATTTGAGCACACACGTCCTCTACCTGCAATGCAGCTAAGATGCAGGGTTGCTCAGTAGGTGAACTGGCAAGCGCCCCTGTGGCCAGGTGTACTTGCCCCGTCCCTCTGACAGAGCAATTGGGTTGGCTCCTCCATCTGCTGATGCCCTTCGCTCACCCACAGCCCTGGTCCTCCGAGCCACACAGTCAGAGGGCAGGCTGGGAGGGCGGAGGGAGCCAGACAGGAGATAGGCATGCCACGGAGGCCAAGCTAGGGGCCCGTTGCCCTCTTACCTGGCTGGCGTCCTTCTTAACATTTCCACCTGCCCCGCCTTTTCCTGTTTCTTGCTGCAGGTTTTAAGTCGATTGAATCAATGGTGTGATCCCAGCACCTTAACCTGACCTCTGGGATAGCCTGCCAGTTATATGCTTGGGGCTACTGTTGAATCAGGATGATTCTCTACAGAACAGCGCTACACTGTGAAAACTACCTATTAGAAAGAGTCAATCTGCAAAGGGAAAATAGTAACGTCACAGTGGAGAAACTGGGCAGGCAACATCTTATGACACTTACATGTTCCAAAAAGAAATAAAAAGTTTACCCCCCCCCAAAAAAGGCAACCATACACTATTTCGAGAGCATTCCACATGGATAATTATGCAAAAGCAGAAAATTATCATTAATATTTTAGAAACGTCCTACGTCTGCCTGGAAGAAATCTGTCCATTCTAATGAAAGTTCTCCTGCCTTTCAAGCAGTTGCCTTTGGTTATTTCCTGTTATTTCTACTGCTAGTCAAATACTCCTACATTCCTTGAGGTTCAGGAAAATAGATTCAATTTAAGCAAGTATTTTGGCCAGCAGCCAACAAAGGAATTTCCCGAATCCCAAGGAGCAGCCCTGCGCTGCTGAAGAAGCGGCATCTTCCAGTGCAAGCCCCACCTTCCACTCGCGGCACTCGGGGTTTTTCACCTGGAAGCGTAGGACCGTGGTCTCTGTCCTGTGAGTTTGTGCCTGGGTGGTGCGGTGGCAGGAGAGGATTGCACAGTGGCGCTGCAGGCAGGGCCACGGCCCAGCCTCCTGGGCGCAGGGCACGACGCCGAGGCGCCGTGCGTGGGCTCAGGCCAGCCTGGCATGCGCACTCAAGTCAGCGCCAGGCTCAGCAGAGAACTAGTGGGGAGCCTGCCCGTGCTGCTGCTTCTCCAGAGGCACGTGGAACTATTATCACGAGTTTGAAGGCTTTAGCCACAATTTGCAACTGCTAGGAAAAGTCCCTTCAATGTCTTGGGACAAGGAAGAGCCATTTCCATCTGGATATCTGTAGTGGGAGGATTACTATCCCCCAAAGGTACCAGGTCCTAGTCCCTGAAGCCTGTGGCTGTTATTTGGAAAAGGGTCTTGGTAGACGTGGGTAGGGATCTTGATGTGAAGAGTTACCTCTGGGTTACCCGGGTGTACCGTAAACGTGATCAACATACCCTTCCAAGATGGAGGCCCCTCAGATCCTGGGAGGGGGTGGCCAGGGCTCCTGGCTCCCGCCCTGTGGCCCCTGCACTCCCCGCATCCTCAGGCCCAGCAGCCTCCAGCCGCATCCCTGCCACTGCTGACGGCTACAACCCCTCCACACGCCCCAGGACCCGTCCTTCCAGGAAGGCAGGCGCCATGGGGCAGGGGCCTGCTTCGCTGCTGTAGCTCCAGGCCTAGGCAGAGCCTGGCACCGGTCCCCGCTCAAGGCCTATTTGCTGATGGAACGAGCTCAGGGGGCCACCGACAGAAGGCATTATCGATCCGTGTGGAGGGCGTGCGGACGGCCTTCCAGAAGCTATCCTGACTGCTGCCAGGTCGTCTGGACTCACTGACGTCCTGGGGCTTCTCCGTTTCCCCGTAACGGACCCTGACAGGGTCATTCATTCACAGCTCCCCACCTGATGACCCCTCACCCACCTCCTCTCAGCCTTCAAGAGGGGTCACTCATGATGCTTGAAATACTTCAGGAAAAGCAAGGGGGTGGTGGTGGTGGATGAAACAAGAGCTCTACTTTTATGCCTGTTGGAAATGTCTACAAATAAAAGATAATAAAGGATTTCACTGACATCTTTATAATCTTTTTTAAACTTCATTTCATTTCTCTCCTGGTGAAACTTCTGCAGTTAAAGGTGGTTTGGCATGTAAACGCGCTCCCATTGTTTCATAGGAGTCCCTTCCTTTTTCTCTACAGCTCCAGTGACTGTTTCATGTTTCCTGCATGCTTTATCTTCCTTGGACCCCTCCCCAAGTGCTGGCAAATAGAGTGCTCAGCTCAAGAAACACGTGCTCCCTGATTTTATTAAACAGAAGTCAAAGGGGTTCTGAAACCACACTTCACAATGTGAAATGTTTTTATGGTGAACAGGAGTGAAGACCGATACATGCCACTACGAGCATGGAGCTTGGAGACATCACCTGAGTGAGATGAGCCAGGCACCAAAGGACAAATATCATATTTTTGTCACTGACATGAAATACCTGGAATACACAAATTCATAGAGACAGAAAGTAGGTTCCAGGTTACCCGGGCGTTGAGGGGGGAGGAATGGGGAGCGCTGGCTTCATGGCTATTCTGTCTGGGCTGATGAAAAGGTTTTGGTCATGCATGGTGGTGACGGGCACACAACATGTGAATGTTATTAACACCAGTGAATTGTACGCGTGAAAGTGGTGAAGGTGGGAAATTTTAGGGTGCTTTTATGTTTCCACAATAAAAAAGCAAAAAACAAAACAAAACAAAACTTTTGATGGTAACCAGCTAAGGACTCCCTCTTTTTAAGTACTCCTGATTTCAAAAGTTAGATACTGTACTTTTTTCCCCCTTACCATCACTTAATTAGTTCCTTCCAGTTGCCAGAAACCCCGGCCCCTTACATGTACCATTTTCAAGAAGACTTCCTAAAGGTAAAAGAACTGGATCTCAGACAGGCCTAAACAGGCATCCGGGTTTATAAGCATAGCTGTCCCGCTAGGCGGCTTCAGCCTGCTTCCTGTTTGGTGACTGGTGTTTAGACATCAAGGGACTCTCTAAAGGTCACCGAATGTCCTCAGTATTCTACAAAGGAAGGTCAACAGACCGGCTGGGTGAAAACCACCCTCTGCTCCCGGATGCTGGCTGCAGGAGAGGTGCTCAGTCTAGAGGAGGCAGGCGCCCGAGGCTTACCAGGACGTGGGCTGCGCCACCTCAGGCAAGGGACCTACCCCTGGGCCTCAGGATGTTCCTCTGTGAAATGAGGGCGGCGGGCGCAGCGAGCACGTTTGCTAGGAAGACCCAGGTCTAGGGACACAACGCGCTCGGCACCCAGGAGACTCCGTCTGTGTTACCCAGGCGATGCGTCACACCATGCACGACTGATACTGTGTGTCAGCTAAGGTGCTGGACCCCACAGTACAAATATGAAGGTGAAAGCCACATACAGTAAAACAATGCCAGGTGCAGGTAGAGCTGGTGGCCTGGTGATACCCCGCGGAGAGAGGAAGTCTCTCCCTGCAGATGTGTAACTGTTCCAATTAGCAAAAGGATCCAGGGTGCGGCAGGCTTGCTCAGCTCCAGCTTTTATCACTGGCACAGGATCCTCAGCTAAGGTAAAGGCCAATGTTTGTAATAAGGACCCGTAGAAATCACAAGTAAGATGACAGACCTGATGACAACGGGCAAACTCACTGTGCCAAAGTGTTCCTTGAACTGCCGTCACTCCCGTGACCTGTGGCCTGGGCTGGCCCTCTGCCAGCCTCCATTCACAGGGACCCTAACCCAGGTGCACTGTGGGTCAAGAAGGAAATGGCTAAATTGCCTCTTTAAACAGACTGCATTAAAATAGTTCCTGGACGGAAGCGGCTGTGGCTCACGTGGCTCACGTGGCTGGGCTCCCGTCTACCGTAAGGGAGGCCCTGGGTTCAGTTCCTAGGGCCTCCTGGTGAAGGCGAGCCAGCCCGCGCCCGCGGAGAGCCGGTGGCCCGTGCCCGCGGAGAGGTGATGGCCCGCGCCCGCGGAGAGCTGGCACGGCAAGATGACGCAACAAAGAGAGACAAGCAGACACAGAGGAAACATGCAGCGAATGGACACAGAGAGCAGACAGCGAGCACAAGCGGCAAGGGGGGGAATAAATAAACATAAAAAAAAAAGTTCCTGGAAAACCTGACCCTACTAACTGAGCTGATGACTTATATAATCTGAAAGGGGAAAGTACAATTTTAGAATTTCCTCCTCCACCCACATTTTTACAGTGTAAATCTCTTTTCTCATTACAATAAACAATTTAAAATAATTTGAGCCCTATCTAATAAGAGTATCAGCTCCTTACTAAGTCTCTGAAAGTTGGTTACTTTTCCTTTTATTCGTTGATTAATTCATTCAATGTTGACTTCGTGAAAGCAGAACTACCTTTTGTTTCACCGATCTCTTCCCCATCCAAGGAAATGAACCTCGAATTTGATAAAGCAGGACAGCTGAGGCGACTGACTCGTGAGGTGGACCTGCTCGTAGGACCATGCTCTGTGGGTCCAGAGGCGCGCGAACGCACCCTTGGGTTCTCTGAGCAGTGGAGTGAACTGTTTCCAGCCTTCCCACCTGACCAGAGGGAGATGCTGGCAGACACTCTATGTTCAGAGATTCCGGATCCGTGGTGAGTTCTCAGAAAGCAGAGCCGTCATCCCAGCAGTCAGCACTGGTTCAAGAGGAAGTCACACCAAACAGCTCTAGAGCAGCTGCCAGGCCGGTCCTTCAGTCACAACACACTGATGTTTTCACGTAATCATTTAACCCTTTTGATGCCAGGATCTAGGTGGGCTGATCGTGCAGGTGGGTGTGCGCAAATATAAGATGCAAACCATGTTGATTAAAGGACTTATGTGAGGGACGTGGATGTGGCTCAAGAGATTGAGCTCCCGCCTACCACAGGGGGGCCCCCTGGCTCGGTTCCCGGTGCCTCCTAAAGAAGACAGCGAGCTGGCGCGACGGGCAGGCGCAGCAAGCTGATGTAGCCAGTGACACAAGAAGGAAAACACAATGAGACACAACAAAGCAGGTAGCAGAGGTGGCTCAATGATTAGGCACCTGCCTCCCATATCAGAGGCCCTGGGTTCGGTTCCCGGTGCCTCCTAAACAAACAAGGAAGACGAACAGACACAGGAAGTGCAAACAACGAGGGGTGGGGAGAGATAAATGAATAAAATAAATCTTAGAAAAGAAAAAGGACTTCTGTGGCCTGGAGGGCCTTGGTCACAGGCAGGGCAGGCCACGCAGGCCTGGCACCAATCCTTTCAGGATATTCACTCTTGTCAGTTTAATGACAGCGGCCTTATGGATGGGAGGGATGCCTAATGGGAAGCTTAAAAAACCCCACAAGAAACAAAGAATCCTTGGCAAAATGACGTTAAGTGAGAATGAACGCCCCAGATTGAAGAAATGAGCAGGGAAGGTCTTAGAAACTCAAGTCCTTTCACGTGACAGTGATTCTACAGTGGGTTAGAGAAGGCTTTGGGCTGCACGCAGCAGCATTGGGGCTAGCAAGACAATGACACCGTTTCCTCTGCGTTAGTGGATCTAGAGGCCGAATCTCAGCCCAGTAAGAGCTGAGACTGAAGTCCACACCAGCTTGGGCAAGTGGCAGTTCTGGGCCTGAGAGACTTCCACAAACTGTAAAAAAAAAAAAAAAATCACACCAGGTGCTTTTATAAGGCCCGTTATCTTTTAATTTACCACCTCCATTCACTTTTCCAAGTGCTGCTTTAATTTCGAGACAATTGTAGATTCACATGCAGCTGTGAGAAATAACACAGGGAGGTCCGGTGCACCCTTCACTCGGCTCCCCCAAAGGTGACGTCTGGCAAAACTACGGCACAATCCCACAGCTGCATAGTGACATCAATATGACCCACCCAGCTCATCACGTCTCCCGTTGGACCCGTACTCACTTCTGTGCATTCGCCCATGCATGTAGACTTGTGTGCTGACACAGTCAAGTTACACCTGGGAGACTGAGTCTAGGCAATGCAGACTTCAGGTGCCCCCATGAAGATAAAACAGCTTCCTCCTTCTAACTAGAGCAGGGCTTCTTAGCCAGGGGTCCACAGACCCCCAAGGGGCCCATGAGCTTGAATTGAAAATTTAAATAAACATTGTTCTTGTGGGGATGTGTTGGTGCGGGTGCGACATGTTTATTAAATAATACACAGCATAGTGTGGACTCAGGAAGGGGTCCGTGGAACAAAAGAGGTGGGAAGCCCTGAGCTAGAGGCATTCGGAGACTGCAGCCTGGCAGTTCTTTATGTTGTGGTCACCATGTGGTCCCAGCAGTGCCGGCAGCCTCACTGACCAGCTCCGAGAGACACAAGACTGCCATTTGGGGGCAGAGCCACTGAGTTTTAGAGACCACGGAATCCAGATCCCTTACTTGATGGGAGTAGACAGAAGCTGTTGGTGCAGCTTCGCAGTGGCAGAGCCCAGGCAAGGACAGGCACCGCTGACTCTCTCGGGTGCTCTCTGGCTTGTCCTTGCTGCCGACTTCCAGCGTCTTCATCTGCTGAAGTACCTGGATGGAGCTGCTTTGAGGACCCCGAAGTTCACCGGCGTCCAGCTACGTGTGCAGAAATAGCTGTAACTACCTCTATTTTTTGCGAAAGATGCAAATACCTGTCAATACATATATATGTATACGGGAGTTTCATGGAAGGTGGGGCACGAGGACCTGGCGGCACAATCCTATGAAAGCTGGTCACGGTTTGGGCCGCAACTCCGCGGAGAGCCAAGGAGATGCCCTGCTCCTCAGTGTTGGGGGGAGCTGCAGGGCTCCCGCGCTGGGGCAGACGCGGGAACCCCGGGGACCAGGTCCTGCGCCCCCCGGGCCGTTCCCAGCGCCCCCCGAGTGCCCGGCGGCGGCGGCGGCTCTCGGCACAGGTCCGGCCCGCGCCGCCGAGGACGCTCGCGGTCGCCCACTCCCCGGCCCAGGTGGTCCGCGCGCCTCAGCCGGCGGCGCGGGGGGGTCCCCGCGGCGGTTCCGGACACACCTGCGCGGCCGCCCGCAGCCCGGGCGCGGGGACAAAGCGCCAGGTGGCCGCGCGCTCCAAGATGGACGGCGCCCCGCCCCGCACCCGCGCTTCCGCCGCCCCCCCGCCTCACCTGCGGCGCCCGCGCCCCGCCGAGCCCCTGCGCGCCCCGCCCCTCGCCCGCC
>JAQZBX010098176.1:0-11613 GCA_029593785.1 Cabassous unicinctus | reverse complement strand
CCTAAGCAAACCAATCCTTTGCAAACAAAAGGAACTTCAAGTGGTTTGTCCATTCAAACATAGCAAAACCAACTCTTAGGATGCCTTCTATTGAAAAAAAAGCATTTAAGCTTCAAACAAAGCAATTAAACTTAGGTTTTGAAAAGAAAGTTCCCAAGTATTTTTCTGTCTAATATTTTATAAAATAAGGCAGAGTTTGCTGCTTTTACAGCAAAATCTGATTTTATCAGACTCCTTTGTTAACACTTAAATAAACCAATTACGCTATTGTGCCTTCTTTTTGCATTTTTAATCAGATGAACAACATTACAATAAGACATCACCTGGGGAGTGCTCAACAGAAGGACAAAACACTCTTAAAAGAAAATGTTATTTCTAATAGTTTTCTATGTTTATCTTGCAGTCACCGAACTAGGTTTTAATCTATACATGATAATTCAGTGCAGGTCTGATTGAAATTTTTTTTGTTTTTAATTACTAAATTAATAAGGTATCCAACCCAACTCTCTTATTAGGAAAGCTCATCAAAAGCGATACAACGGAAAATTAAACACTGACAGGAGAATGCGTGCTATAAAACACAAGAAATGGAACGGGTCTATTTGCCTTTTAGTCTTTTCACTGTAAAAGTGTTTAAATTTAAGAGAGGACATAGAAAAGTTAAAAGGAGACACCCGGTGGCATTTTTACTTACAAGTATTAGAAATAATCATTCAAAAACATAAAAAGCTTATCAATGGTATTCACATTTATTTTTATCAGAGAGATAAAGGAGTCATTTTACCTTGTACAGAAAGATCACTTATTCATTCATCTATGAAACCTAAGAAGGCATTTATTGTGTCTATAAAAATTCACAAATTTAAATGTCACATCATTCATATATGGCAAACTCTCCTTCCAATAAAAATATAACTTTCTTTAAAAAGATTTGTTTTTTTACTTAGACATAAACCTTAATATCATCAATTTGATGATATTATTTAACATTTTCCTACTGATACCATGTGAGATTTTCTCCTTTAAAAATTACTGACTTGTTAAAGTTACTTTCCTTAAACTACTGTGTAACTATCCTTCTCTTTGAAAAGCACACAACCAGGAATCACTTATATAGTTTATATATAAAGCTAAAAATATTACAAATATTTAATTATCATTTGTAATGGAAACTAAAGTGCTTATGCTCAAAGTGTTATGCTCAAAGCATAACCATATTTGTCATTAGTATTTATTTAACATAAAATATTATCTCCCTAAGCCTTTTCTAATTCAGTGTCAGACATATTCTATACAATACTACCATCACCAGGGAGTGCTAATCCTGCAACATCAGCAGAACATTTGTCTTGGTACTTTCCTAATTCAACCCTATAATTTGGTATATTTTATTTTCCCACAGGCATAGACTGTCAGAGCTGGAAGGGGCTTTAGAGGCCACTTAATCTGACTCATGCCCTCTTCATTAAAATGTGGTTTTTAAAATGTAACACAAAGTCTCTCAAACACTAATGATTTGGAGCTACTCAGAAATAAACCAAAAGTTTGCGCTCAAACTTTACCTTTGTAAAATCCCCAACGAATCTCCCACGGCATTCTTCACTCCTTCTTTTCCAGGTTTCAAAATTTTTTCTTTGCAGGTATTGATCGCTTTAAAAGGCATTTTGAATGGTGGTCACCTCCAAGCTGTTAACAGTCACTCTCAGAAACTGTCATCCCTTCTCATTGCCAGCATGGGCACCACTGTTTCCTTTGACAAACACCTTCAAGTCAGTTCTCACAGAGGTAACTACTTATTATCAAAAAGGAGACGAAATCTTGTTTAGATCATTCAAGACGAGAAACCCCCCACTACCAACCCCACTACCCCCCCAAAAAAGAAAGGTCAAGGCTGTCTGTCAGGGCAGCCAGCTCCTCGCGCAGCTTCCAGCTTAGCAGCAGCCTCCGACTGAGCACAGCCTCTCTCCCTCCCTGGGGCTCCCGCTGGGGAAGCTAAAGTGGGCTCCAGCCCACGCGGAATGCCGAGACCAGCACAGCATCTGCGGCCTGGCTCCAGCCCCTCCTGCCGCTTCTGACCGCAGCCCCTTCCTGCCTTCCCAGAGCTCAGCTGTGGCTTCGCACAGTGATGCTTTCCCAGGTGATGCTATAGTAACGGCACAATACCTGCCCTTCTGCCACCGGGCTTATTAATGGGCTCTCACCCAGAGTGAAGTTTATTAAACATTTACAAGTCCTCTCCTTTCCTGAGGTCTGTTCCTGCAGATAGGCTCTCAGCCACCACTTTATGCCTTTTTATCCTCTCTTGGGAGCCGTGAAACCATTTTTCAGCTAGATTGCTAGTGTGGGTGAGGTCCCTGGCAGAGCACTCGCACGGGAGTAGGCTGAATGCAAAACCCAGACGGCGACATCCAGGAGGGTATCTCTTTGCTCCTGACCAACAGAGCAGGATCTCTCAAGGTGGGTGTATGAGTGCCACTGGACCCGTCTAATTGAAGACAAACCTGCTTAGATGCTTAGAACTCTTCTTGGGCCCTCAGGATAAATCCAAGTTCTTTATCATGGTCCACAAGGCCCCCCATCTAAACGGGAGCCTTATTTCTTGTCATTCTTCTCTCTATGTCAGCAGTTCACTCAACTCAGCATGCTCCTTGTTTCCTCTGGCACTTTACTCAAGCTATTTCCTCTGCCAGGGAAACTCTTCTCACCCCTTCACCTGGGTAACTTCTAGAGATCCTTAAGTTTCAAAGAGACAATCACTTCCTCTAGAAAACCTCATTGACAAGATTAGGTACCCGTCTTCCAAGCCTCTGCTCTGATGCCCTTCTTCTTAGAGCCTGTCCCCAAACCTTCTAGCATGCCACCCCCTACCCACAGCCAGACTCCCAAGCCAAACCAGCTCAGCTCTCTGCACTCCTGATCCCAGAAAGTGCTGATGGGTCCTTCTTGTGGGTTGGGGAAAAAAAAAAAAATACAGGTCCCTGTGTCAGCAAGGCTTTAGGATGGCATGCAAGTATGAGACACCCAGGACCCAAAGGGGCAAACATTCTTAGGAAAGATTTTAAAGGGATGCCTTTAAATGGTAAACACACGTGTCTCTTTTCCTATCATCTATTTTGGAAAATTAATTTTAAAAATCTTACACAGTTAATGCAAAAAGTTTGCATTCTTCCAAAAAATATTTGGAGTTTAAAAAGGAACTCAAGGAAAGGCAATGAACTTGGCTTCTTTGTTGGATTTACAAACGGGTGAGGGCTTACTGTTAGGATCTTACTAAGTGGATTTGGGGGTGCATTATGTCAGAAGGCAGGTTGTGGAACCTCTCTGAACCTCAGTTTCCTCCTCTGTGGAATGGGGAGAATTGGCCACGTCAAGCGATTAGCTCTATACTCTGCATCTCAAGCATGCTTGGCAGAAAGCAGTGATGTTGGCGATGATAGAATTATGAGAAGGAGATGTCTATTGTTATGCCAGTACCATACTGTCTTGATGACTGTAGCTTTAGATTTAAGGTAAAGTTTTTTTTGTTGTTTTGTTTTTCTTTGTTGTTTGTTTGTTTGTTTGTTTTTGGAGGTACTAATGAACCCAGGACCTCATACATGGGAAGCAGGTGATCAACCACTTGAGCTACAGCTGCTCCCCTAGAATAAATTTTGAAATTTGGAAGTGAAAGTCCTCCAACTTTGTTCTTTTTCAAAATTGTTTTGGTCTTTTGCATTCCCATATTTAGATCTATAAAAGCTCCTTGGTTGTGATTTAGATGATTGGTAATAATAATAATAAACATTGATTGAGCACTTGCTAGGTACCAGGCTTTAGGCACTTAATCTTTTTTAAATGCACTTAATCCCTACAACAGCCCTTTTAAGTAAGTAGGCATCATCATTATACCAGCTACAGATGAGGAAACTGAGGCACAGAGAGGCTCAGTAAACTTGCTCAAGTTCACAAAAACAGTGGACTGAGCAGAGATTGGATATGAACTCAAAAGTCTGGAATCAGAGCCTGTGCTCTTAACTTCCACACTATAGCTATTGATAATAGAGACAAGAAAATATAAAAGCCAAACTTTCTAGAATTGAGACTCACTTCATTTTTCTATTCATTTGTTCCAGTTCTTGAATGCCTACTATGTGGCAGTCCCTTTTATGGCACTGGTGATATAGGGTTAAACTGTGATATTCCCTTTGAAGAAACAAACCAGAAAATGAATGAGCCCGTCAGTGTATTGAGTGCCACAACAAGGGGTTATGGGACTACAGGCACGGACATCTAAGTTAGCCTACTGATGGAGAGAGCTTCCTAGATGAAGAGATGGTAGTGTAAGCCTTTAAGGACAAGAAAGACAGAAGCAAACAAAAAAGTCAAAAATGTGAGAGCAAAGACATGCATGAGACAGTATGGCACCTGGGGGAGTCTTGCATAGTTTCAGACAGTTGGACACACCCATGTGGTGGAAGACAAGGCTGGAGAGGTGATCTCAAGCTCTGTATTAATTCAGCTGTTACAAAAGAGCATAAAAACATTTTTTGCTTCTCACCTCAAAATATCAAATGCAGCAAAAATAGAAGAAACCATGTGTAGTTCAGAGACCCTTGAGGACCCTGAAACAAAAGTTTTGGTCCATGCTGGCAAGGGAAAAAATCGAACCATTGACAAATATTTGAAGACTTCATGTTTGCTACTAAACAAGCCTCAACCCTTAGAGAAAATAACATTAACTAAACACTTTAGGAGTACTTGTCCACATCACAGCAGTTCATTCTCAGGGAACTTCCAGTGTCCCCCTCCCAGTTCCTGTCTAAGACTCAGCTGTCCTTCTATCCTTGGGTTTTGTGAAATACCCTCATCTGTATAACAAACTGCCCTCTTTTTGTTTACTCTTGCTGAGATGGTTTCTTCTACTCACAAATAAAGAATCTTGATTGATACAATTATTTAAAAACCAAATCTTGTAATGCCAAGACTGCCTATACCGAAAACCAAGTGGGCCAGCCTGACTGTCCAGTTCAATGATAGGTAGACTCTAGTCCCCAACAGTGAAACAAGTGGAGCTCACAGGCTGCTTGTGAGCCTGGTCATGAGCCAAGATGCTAGAAGATGCCACCTAGAAAAAAAAATGCAAACAAATCCCAGGAAACCCTAAGATAATATTTATTCAAGAAAATAATTGCATCAAATCCAACCAAATTATTAGGTAGAATAATAAGGTGAGGATCAAATTATTTATTTGATTGGATAAGAGGCTTCTTAAAGGAAATAAAGGTCAAGGAAAGAACTAATAATCTTGGGGTTCTATCTTTCCTGAATTCCATGGCAGCATTTCCAGCTAATTCCATTCCCCATCTCAATTCCATACTCCTATACACCAACATAAAAATTTTCATTTATCCAGGACTTCTCTCAATCCTTTAAAATCTGTACAGGCTATTGCATATTTTGTCATAACTTACAAAATTGTGTGGGACAAAGTGCAAACTAAAGTATAAACTGTAGTCCACGTTTAGTAGCAATGCTTCAATATGTGTTCATCAATTTTAACAAATGTACCACACAAATGAAGGATGTTGTTAATGTGGGAAAGTGTGAGAGGGGAAGGGAGTGGAGAATATGGGAATCCCTTATATTTTTTGTGTAACATTTATGTAATCTAAAGCTTCTTTAAAAATAAAAATAATTAATTATAAAAAATAAAATAATCTATGATGAGTTTTTTTAAAAATTGTATATTGTTGACAGCTATCATTAGTACTAATTAGATTGTATATAAACTTGACTCTTCATTGTAAGTCTCCCACATTTAACATTAACTCCCCTATTAACAGTCAAAACTTGTGTACAAAGCACTTTCACATATCTCATTTGATTCTCCCAACAACCACTCAAACAAACAAGCTAATAAAGAAATCAAGAGTCAAATTGTGCCCAAAACAACCTGGCCAGTAGAACACAGAGATGGGTCTAAGTCTTTAAGCCCATCTCTTGAGTTTTTACCACCACAATATACAGTACATTGCGCTCTTATAATTCTACTATGGGCAGTCAGAAGTTTCTTTAGCATGTCCCAGGAGAGATGAATTCAGAATCCTGTGTCTTTAAAAACTCTATTGAGCACCTTACTATAGATATGCTTTTGTTTAGCTACCGTAGAAATTTTAAAAATAAACAAAATGGGGTGCTGGTCCTTAAGATTACATACAAATCTGTTTGCTTTCATTTAAAAAGTTCCACTAAAAATTGCAGAGCATTGACAGTAAAGTGAAGAGAAATTCACATAACCCACTACGTACTTGCCCCGGGTTTAGGATTACCACCATCCACTCAGTCTGGGAAAGACACCCCTCCTACTGAGAGGCTAATGGGAACCTTTATCTCATTCTATTGTAATTCTTCCCGGATATATTTTCCTAACTTGAGTTTTATGATCTCATTTTCATTTTGAAAAAGTAGATATGACAAAGTGGATATTATCCAATCTTGCATGAGGAAGCTGAGGCTCAAACTCAAGAACTTGTCTGAATTTGCACACTCAGTTTTTGGTGGAGCCAAGATTTAAAACTCATCTGGTTACAAATGCTCACTTTATTATATACAACACTGCTTCCAGACCAAAATAAAACACTGTTAATCTCATTATATTTCAGCTCACTGTGAATTAGGTATAATAGCTCTATTAATTTGGCTATATGTTTCTAAATTGTAGGATTATTATGCTACTTTTAAATGAATAAAATCTGTCTCTGTTTCCTTTGCAAATAGGAAATTGTATACACGACACACAAGAAACATATCAAGTTCCATTTTCAGTCCATCATTGTAGCTGCCTAAATATTAGGTGTCATTTTTTCCCAAATCTATTAATGAATTAAAAAAAAAAAAAAGTCAAATAACCTATATTTTCTATGTGACTTTTCTGTAACCTAAAGCTTCTTGGAAAATAAAGTGGAAAAAATAAGACACTGGGGAAATGTACGGAAGAAATTGTAAATATACATAAAAGATAACAGATCTTACGGTGATGAAAGGTAAAATGCAAAAAAAATATTTTAAATTAATTATTTCTTTATTTTACTTATTTTTTTGGCTTTGTTTTTGGGGGAGGTATTGGACTTCAGAAGGGCTACAACTGTGGCAGGGGAGGATAACTGGTGTGGGGTGTCAGTGGTGGGGGGATATTTGGGAAGGAGTGCACCTGGGGCATGCCTGTATAGAATATAAAGGTGTTCATGTGGTCATAGGGGTTGTCTCAGTGGGTAGAGACCCACACAATAACTGATGGAAAATTGAATTTCCATCCTGAGGAGTCCTGATACATTCTCTAATAGAGTGGGAAGAATCTCTAGAGTACATGGGCCATGCCTAGTGAAGGAGGACAGACCAATATACCGGGCCCTTGATATTGATGGTTGTACTTATGAACTTTGTTCTTATGAAATTGAAACTTAGCCTAGTAATATATATTGCCTAAGAGTTACCTCCTGAAAACCTCCATGTTGCTCAAATGTGGCCTTTCTCTATGCCAAACTCAGCATATAAACTCTCTACCTTCCCCCTGGCATTGAACATGACTCCCAAGACTGAGCCTCCCTGGCACTGAAGGATTATTACCAAGTGCCAACTAGCAATGCATTTGGAAAGAAGACCTTGACCAAAATGGGGAAAGGGTTAAGACAAATGAGTTTATGTGGCTAAGAGATTTCAAAGTGAATCAGGAGGTCATTCCAGAGGTTACGCTTATGCACGTCTCATTGACTGCCACAGTAAACAGTGCCTCAAGCAGGGGTGCTTCTGAGGGTTCTAGAGACATCCGTACCCTATAGGCAGGACAGACTACTCTAGGAAATCAGCACCCCATCTGTGGGCCTTACCTTGGAATATATGATAACCTTTCTCCCCAATGTATCAGAGTTAGACTCATTTATAGTTTTCCTACAAATGGTTCTTCTGTTCCTTTTATCTGAACCTATAATTAACACTATACTCATTAAATATATGTCCCAGAGACTTAAATCTTCCATCTGTTCATATGCCGATTGAACCCTGAATCTCAGCAGAGTTGCAGCCAACCCCTACTCTCCAGTTCATCAGACTCACCCAGGACAACTAACAAAAGGATTATGATGGACAGCACCCATCCCAAAAAACAGAGAATATCTACAACTGCAAGCAATTAACAGTTCCATCCATCTGCTCCGTGGGATCTAAGACCTCTGTCAATCAGAAGCAGAGTGGGCATCACCATCCCAAAATCCTCATGATAGAGGAATGAGCAAACATAAGGTGGGAATGCAACTATGGACTAAAGTAGACTCATTATTATTCTAGTAATGGAAGAACTTGTAACATCGATATAAAGACAGTGATCACCAGAGATTCTGAGGGGAAAGAGAGGGAAGAATAAGTATAACATGGGGCATTTTTGGGACCTTGGAGTTGTTCTGCATTATATTACAATGATGGATACAAGCTATCATACATTTTGTCAAAACCCATAAAATTGTGCAATCCAAGGTGTTAAACCATAATGTAAACTATAGACCATGGTTAATAGCAATGCTTCAATATATATTCATCAGTTGCAAGAAATGTACCACACTAATGAAAGATGTTGTTAAATGGAGAAAGTGTGATGGGGGAAGGATGGGGTATATGGGAATCCCCTATATTTTCAATGTAACATTTATGTGATCTAAGACTTCTTTTAAAATAAAGGAAAAAAATGGTCAAATAGCCCAAATACAGATATTTATGATATCTTTAAATACACAGCATGGAGTCATTTCTGTTAAGTATTTCACACTTATCACAGAAGTTCAGAATTTACTTAGGACATGAATTCCTTATATTTATGAAACACTTTTTTTAAAGAGTTATTTTATTTATTTATCACTGTCCCCGCCCCTCATTGTTTGCAGTCACTGTCTGACTGTCTTCTCTTTAGGAGGCACCGGGGACCAAACTCGAGACCTCCCATGTGGAAGAGAGGTACTCAGTCACCTGAGCCACCTCAGCTCCCAGGCTTATTGTGCCTCTCAGTGTCTTTCCTCTCTGTGTCTCTTTTGTTGCATTATCTTGTTGCATCAGCTCACTGCACCTGCCTGCTGCACCAGCTCGCCTTCTCCCGGAGGCACCAGGAACCGAACCTGGGACCTCCCATGAGGGAGGTGGAAGCCCAATCACTTGAGCCACATCCACTTCCCTTATGAAACACTTTTTTAAAAATTTACTTTTATCCATTTTACCCCTCCCCCCACCATTTTTGCTGTTTGTCAATTCGCTGGGTAATTCTCTGTGTCTGTTTCCTGCCCTCTCTTCTCATCCTTCTCCTGTCTCTACCATGATTCAATCCTGGGAACCTCCAATGTGGGAGAGAGGCGTCCTACAGCCTGTGCCACCTTAGTTCCTGGTTTTTCGGCCCGTCTTGTCTTGGCTCTCCCTTGTGTCACTCTCCTGTTACGTCATCATCTTGCTGCATGGCTCGGCGGGGCCTGGTGGTGCACCTGCACGCGTGGCCTGGGGGTCTCATCTGCTTGCGGGGCCTGACGGCGCACCTGCACACAGGGTCTGGTGGCCCAGGCGTCTTCTATATTTTTCTTTATTTTTACCGGGAGGTCCCAGGGATCGAACCCAAGGCCCTCCATATGGGAGATGGACGCCCAACTATTTGAGCCACATCCACCCCCATAAAACACTTTTAAACACTTCATTCTTCACTGCTCCTATGAGTCTTCTCATAAGTTGGTCCAAATTAGGTTGGTCCGACTACTGTACCTTACTGTTGAAGTCAAAGGCATGGAGAAGACCAGTGAGGTACTTGGTTCTTTTGAGGTATGAGGCAGTACTGGGACTAGAAATCAACCAATCTGCCTGCCATCACTGCTTACCTATAACAAATTATCATTTCATATTAAGGATCCCACAGCACACAACCCCCAACATAAGACATTTACTGTCAATATTAGAGTCTATTTTCTAGCTGTACAGAAAATTGATTTATTTTTCTTTCACATATGTTACTACCTGAATGCTCTGAGTATATATCATTCAGATTTAGTCTGAAGTCCCTCTTTGTAAAGGACTCTTATTAACATTTTTGTAAGGAATTGGGAGAATAGTGGCTCCTTTCATCCAGCATGGAAACACTTCAGTTTTGCTTTCCGGTGACTTGAAAAATCATTCAAGGATTACTTAGGTTGTGTCCAAGACCAAAATATCATAGGAAATATGATCGTTAGTAAATGCAGTTGTACTGTAATAATGCAACCTGAGAATGTGAGGGGAAGTCAAGATCAGAGAGGATATTATGGAGTATTTCTCACCACCTACAGTTTCTTCAAAGTGCAGATGAGACCATGAGCGACCAAATAATTTCAATATATGGGGCAGTGAACAGAGTTTATATTTAGGATGAAGATGGAAAAAACCCATGCACCGTCAGCAAATATTTCTTGTGAGGCCATATAATTCTCATAGATTTAATACCACAAGCTAGAAATGATTATTCATATCTTTCACAGTCTGCCGCTGTTCAAAAAATGTACCTGTAATAGGGCCAATGAAATGGATGGTTACTTGGAAGACAGTGACATCTTCTGGTAGACTAAGTACAGTACATTTATGCCAGATAGTCCCCCCACAGAAACCAGCCACTGCTTTAATGGAATGGATTTATCCATTCAATATATGTGTATTGAGTCTTTAAGTGGGGATTCTTAAATTTCTAAAATGTTCAATAAACTAAAGTGTAAATTATTAGCTAAAATAATACTATACCACACTTATTTTGCTCCTTGCCTTGTAGCTGTCTCTGGCTCTAACAGAAAATGTTTTAAGCAGCTGATAATTCCACTTTTTTTTTTCCTGGTTATCAAGTTATTTGACCAAACTTCCTTTAATTTGAGCAGTTTTCATATAACCTCCAAATTAAAAAGACCTTGGTGTTTACCTGCAGTAGCCCCCTCCCCAATGTGTCCAGCTTAATTTGGGAAAATATGATTCCAAAGCAATCATCTGATAGCAATAAAAACAATTTTGAAAAAGTTCTATGGCTCCTCTAAGGTCCCACCTCCTCTAAGAAGCCTTCCTGACTCCCCTGGTCTCATTTGGGCACCCCTCATATGTAGATCTCTATTATAGCATATGTTGCACTGTTTCGTAATTGTCTGCTGACTTGGTCTCTTTATAACAAGAGTCCAAATGCCTTGAAGGCAATGCCTGTATCTCATTCCTATTTGTGCCCCAAGACTTTCACAATGCCAAGTCCATAAGACATTTTCTGAGGAATGAATGTATTCAAATCATGTTAGATGGCGTATCTGTTTTTCATTCATGCAAGTTATTTTAGAGATATTTGTTCATTGTAAGGAAAGTGGGAATATCTGTTGAGCACCTGCCATGTGTCAGGAGCTTTGCCCAGTACTTTTCAGACTTCAACATCACTTAATCCTAATAAACCTGGAAGGCATGATCCATATTTTATAGCTGAGAAAACTTGTTCGGATTACAAAGCTATTTCGTAAAGAAACAAGATTCAAATTCATTCACTTCAAATATTTGTTTATTTATACTCTGCCTCATTCCAAAAGGAGAGTTTCTAAGAACACGGGAGAAAAAAAA
>JAQZBX010098175.1:0-11608 GCA_029593785.1 Cabassous unicinctus | reverse complement strand
TCCAGGGGTTAGGATGTGGACATATCTTTTGAGTGGCTGCTATTCAGCTGACTCAAGGCCCCCAGTCAGTGCCAAGGTCAGGGTTAAAGCCTGGGTCTTCTGATTCCCCATGGAGTGCACTTGCTGCTACCCCAGGCCACCTTTCTGAGGGCAGCCTGGGCACACGTGGCCCTAGGGAGCATCTAATGTGGGACTTAGGTGCAGGGGCTTTGCAGTCAACAGACGTGGGCTAAAATACATGTACTTATTTATTTTACCTCTTTGTTTCCTTGTCTGTAAAATGGGGGACAATCATATAGAGTTGTTTTATTGTTTGTTTGTTTTTATTTAATTTAATTTTTATTTGCACAGAATTGTTTTAAGGAGGAAATGAGACAAATGTTTGAAAAGCATTTAGCAGGGCCAGACACACAGTAAAGGCTCACTGTTAGTTATCAGTATTTTTATTTGTCTAACAGGAGTTAAATATTTTATCTTTAAAAACTATAAAAGCCCACACACCCATTCTCTCTTTTTTTCCCCCAAAGTAAGGAATAAAAAAAAACAAAACACAATAGGTATATTGCTAGTGCAACATTAGCAACCAACAGAGCCGCAGAGAAAGCGAACAAAAAAGGGTGAAGGAAGTGGAAGCCCCAACTTGGGGAGTTGGAGAAGGAGAGGACCACGCAGGGAAGGGAACCTGCAGTGCAGGGGGAGACAGAGCCAGTGTGGAGTGATTTCGGGGAGATGCAGATTTCCTCTCCCTGGCCTCAGAGCTAAGTGGTCTCCAAAGAGCTGGAGCTACCACCTGCACGGCAAACTGGCTGCCTCAGCAGTAGCCACCCCCAACCTGCTCTCCTCCATTGCTAGTCTCTTAGTAGCATCCACCTGACTGAGTAGGAAAAGCCAAAGAAAGAACAACTTAGAGAACTGTCAGAAACTAGAGGCTTCTTCACTTAAGGACCTCCTAAAGATTCAATGTTGCTTTTGTCAAATCTCTCCGCCCCCCACCCTCACCCAGCATTAAAGGGAGGACTCCTGGTGGCCAGGCCCAGAGCACGTCTCCCAGCATCTTGGAGTTGCTGACCTTCCCCATCATGCTGCCTTAGCAGGCAGCACCATCACGCTGGAAGATCTTTTTCAAAAGGTGACTTATGCAGGGCCTCGTCTCCCCTTTGATACCCCCGCTGCAAGCTCCCTTCCTCCAAATACACACACACTGCCAAAAGGTCTCCCACCAAAGCCCCAGCTGTTCATCTGAAAATACCTGCAGCTCTTGGCTCCTGCTGTAGCTTTCGCGAAGCACCACGGTGGTCTCTGACTCACCCAACAATAGCCCAGAGGCAACTTTAAGAACTGCAGACAGCACATTAATGCCTTGTTCAGAAGGCAACTTCCTTGAGCCAGAAGGTTACAAGCAGGCTCCCCAAATACCTCACCTCAAGATGCCTGAGCCACCCCCCTTTCCTGGTGGCCCACCCTCCCCAGAGAATCAACCAAGCTAAGAGGGGGGAAGCAGCTTTAGCCAGCTCAGGAATCCACCCATAAAGTTGCCATCATCACCCTTGTCTCCCAGGGATTGCTTTTCCATGGGCACTGGGTTATCAGAAACCCTAATCTTACTCCTGGAGGAAGTTCAAGATGGTAAGACTTGGGTGAAGCCTGAGGGTTAAGTTCATTCACCTGCCGTTCATAGTGAGGGGAAGCCAGGCTGGCCCCAGCCTCATACCAGAAAGCAGCCCAGGCAGAAACCCCACCCTGCAGAGAGCATGTCCTGTGTAGATAGTATATAATCAGAAGACAGTGGACACTTGTTCCCCTGACATGCTGACACACGCTACAATACGGATGAACCTCAGAAACATGCTAAAGGAAAGAAGCCAGACACAAAAGGCCAAATATTGTATAATTCCATATATATGAAATATCCAGGATAGGTAAATCCATAGAGACAGAATGTGGATTGGTGGTTGGTAGGGGTTGGGGCGAGGGGGAATGGAGAGCAACTGCTTAATGGGGTAATGAAAATGTTTTGGAACTAGATTGAGGTGATGGTTGCACAACATTGTGAATGCACTAAATGCCACTGAATTGTTCACTTATAAAATGGCTAATTTTATGTTATGTGAATTTTACCTCAGTAAAAAAATAATTAAAAAATTAAACATTAAACAAATAAAGGCATTCAGATTGAGAAGGAAGAAGTAAAAGTATTCACACATGATATGATCTTGTATATAGAAAATCCTAAGGAATCCACTAAAAATATCTAGAACTAAGTGAGTTCAGTAAGGTGGCAGGATACATGATCATTACACAAAAATTAATTGTATTTCTATGCACTAGCAATGAACAATCCAAAAATGAAATTAAGAAAACAATTCATTTTGCAATGCATGAAAAGAATAAAATATTTAGAAATAAATTTAGCAAAGGAAGTGTAAGACTCAACAGATATCTGAAAACTATAAAACATTGTTAAAATAAGTTAAATAAGACCTAAATAAATAGAAAAACATCCCATGTTCATGGATGGGAGACAATATTGGTAAAATGGCCATTCCACCCCGTAAGGTGAAAAAGATGTGAATATTGTGGAAGTGCTTTGGGTCCAGTAATTGGCAAGACCAGCAAGAAGATCACCATTGCCAACTTTGGACAAGTCTAATAAATTTGATTTGTGTTTTGTCTTAACCACCAGAGCATTCCTTCTGTAGCTCAGGAGACCATCTCACTACCCCAGAACTGGTCCTAGTATCTTATAATCTTTTGTGATCTTGCTGCATTTCTTTGGATTCCACATTATCCTCCCCAGATCCCCAAACTGATCTACAGGTTCAACACAATCCCTATCAAAATTGAAGCTGTTTTTTTTTTCTTTCAGAAATTGAGAAGCTAATCCTAAAATTCATATGAAAGTACAAGGGACCCAGAACAGCCAAATCAAAAATCTTGAAAAAGAAGAACAAAGATACTTCCTGATTTCAAAACTTATTACAAAGCTACAGTAATCAAAACAATGTGGTACTGGCATAAGGATAAACATACATATCAATGGAGTAGAATTGAGGGTCCAGAAATAAAGCCTTACATTTATAGTCAATTCATTTTCAACAAGGGTGACAAAACCATTTAAGACCATTCAACAAATGATGATGAGACAACTGGATATCCACATGCAAAAGAATGAGTTTGGATCCCACATTATATATAAAAATTAATTCAAAATTGATCAGACATAAATGTAAGAGCTAAAAATATAAAGCTCTCTGAAGGAAACATATGTGTTTCTTCATGATCTTGGCTAGACAATAATTTCTTAAATATGACACCCAAAGCATACACAGCAACAAAAATTGAAGTTCATCAAATTTTTAAAAGCTTTTATGCATCAAAACACTACCAAGAAAGTGAAAAGACAACCCATAGAATGGTAGAAAATACTTACAAATCATACACTTGAGAAGGGACTTATGTCTAGAATATACAAAAACTCTTACAACTCAATAACAAAAAGACAAAAACTCAATTAAAATATGGGCGCAGGATTTGAATAGATATTTCTTAAAAGAAGATACACAAATGGCCGATAAGCACATGTGAAGATACTTGACATCATTAGTCCATCAGAGAAATGCAAGTCAAAACTGTAATGAGATACCACTTCACACCCAATAGGATGGCTATAATAAAAAAGATGGACAATAACAAGTGTGGAGAGGATTTGGAGAAATTGGAATCCTCATACATTGCTGTTGAGGATGTAAAATGGTGCAGTCACTTTGGAAAACAGTTTGATAGTTCCTCAAAAAGTGAAACATAAAGTTACCATATAACCCAGCACTTTCATTCCCAGGTATATATATAAGAGAACTGAAAACATGTTTACACAAAAACTTGTACACAAATGTTCATAGCAGCATTATTCTTAATACCTAAAAAGTGGAAACAACCCAAATATCCACTAACTGATGAATAGATAAACAAAATGTGGTATAGGGAAGCAGATGTGGTTCAAGCGATTGGGCTCCCGCCTACCATATTGGAGGTCGAGGGTTCGATTCCCAGAGTCTCCTGGTGAAGGCAAGCTGGCCCTTGCAGCAAGCTGGACTGTGCAGGAGTGCTGGCCCACGTGGAGAGCTGGCCCATGCGGAGTGCTGGCCTGCCCAGAAGAGCTGGCGCAGCAAGATGACACAACAAAAAGAGACACAGAGGAGAGACAATAAGAGACACAACAGACCAGGGAGCTGAGATGACGCAAGAGATTGAGTGCCTCTCTCCCATTCCAGAAGGTCCCAGGATTGGTTCCCTGTGCTGCCTAAAGAAAAGACAAGCAGACACAGAAGAACACACAGCAAATGGACGCAGAGAGCAGACAGTGAGCGCAAAACAACGAAGGTGGGGGAAAGAAATAAATAAATCTTTTTTTTTAATGTGGTATATACAGTCAATGGAATATTATTCTGCCATTAAAAGGGATGAAGTTCTGATATATGGTACAACACAGATGCACCTATGAAACATTGTGCAAAGTAAAAGAAGTCCAATGCAAAAAGCCACATATTGTATGATTCCATTTATAGGAAATGTCCATAATAGGCAAGCCCAAAAAGACCGAAGATTAATGGTTGCAAGGGGCTGGGGGAAGGGGGAAGGGGAAATGGGAAGTGACTGCTAATGGATATGGGGTTTCTTTTTGGAGTAATGGAAATGTTCTGGAATTAGATAGTAGCGATAATTGCACAACAAAAAAAAAAGCACTGAATCATACACTTTATTTTTATTTATTTATTTTTTTTAAGATTTATCTATTTACTTGATCCATTTTAAACACCCCCTCCCCCATTTGCTGTTTTGTGTCCATTCGCTGGGCAATTCTCTGTGTCTGTTTCATCTCTTCTCATCCTCCTCCTCCAGTCTTCACAGGATTTGATCCCGAAGACCTCCGATGTAGGAGAGAGGGGTTCTAGCCATCTGCACCACCTCTTTCGGAGCATCGCGTCTTGTCTCTCTCTTGTTACGTCATCATCTTGCTGCATGGCTCCCGCAGTCTGGCATCTCACCGGCACACAGAGCCTGGCAGCCCATGCGCCTTCTATATATATTTTTATTTTAACCGGGAGGTCCCGGGGATCGAACCCAGGTCCCTCCATATGGCAGACGGATGCCCAACCATTTGAGCCACATCCGCCCCCTGAATCATATACTTTAAAGGGTGAACTTTATGGTATCTGAATTATATCTCAACAAATCTGTTATTTAAAAAACAGTAAGTGTATATTGTCAATGTCCTGACTTGGGGGAAAGTAAGGGGAGAGAATAGTATAGTGGGGCAAGAACCAAATATGGGGATTGAAGACCCAACTTCACCCTTTATTTGCTCTGTGACCTTGAAAAAAGCCACTTAACCTGATTCTCAGTTTCTTCATTTGAAAAACAGGGAAAATGATATCCTTCTCAAAGTGTTTTTGTGCGGATCAATTAAGACAGTGTCTATGAAAGCCTCACATAATCTATAAATTGCTATTTAAATGCTAGCTTGAATCTTTAGGAACTGAGCTGTTCTCTTAATTGGCAACACTTTTCCAAGAGCTTTAGGCTGCTAAGAGTGACTATGCCCTGGTACTTAACACAGTATTCAGCACAGTAGATACTCCATAACTCATTCAACATCTGAGCACCAGTGCAGGTCTGGGGCTGTATACATAAACAAGGTTACAAGATTTGGTTGTGCCCTCAAGAATGTCAGTCTAGCAGGGTGGGGTAGGAGACTGTAATTACAGTGAGACGAGCAGATGGTCATGAATGCCCACCAGCCCTTTTCAACATGTGTCTCCTGGAGATAAAAGACGAGAACTCGGTGGGTGGGGTATTTGTGTCTCCCACCATTGGACCCTGCATGCTTTCAATAGAAGGGGAGGGTTGAACATGGTGTAAAAACGATTTCTAAAGCTTTATGATGTTGGTTATTTAAGGGAATAAAAACATTACTAGCATATGATTGCCAAAAGAATGGGACCTCAAAAACATTATTTCCACAGTGAGGGGCCTTTCTTAGCTCACCCCCTTTCCTGGTTAACCTCTTGAATATTTTGTCTTAGAAACCCTGAAAAGAACACCATGTAATTCCCTCCAACTCTGTGTTCAAAGTGAGGCTTCAGAGAATCAGCCCTGTGTATTTTCAAACTTATTTTTAGGGCTAATGCCCCACAAGGGAGGCATTACATCCCCATTTCTATTAGGTCATATGTTATTCATAATGGGTTCCTGGAAATCCAATTGTCTTCTCCTAGGACCCCAGGATATCATGACCAAAAATGCACATTTCAAAACCTCTCCACCTCCAAAGCCCTGCTCAAAAGGAGCTTCACTGCAACTTTTCATTTTTAATATTGAAATATTTCCATTGATGATTATTTGGCATAGCGAGTTTCAAAACCTTGGTATTTAGAATAGCTGGCTAAGGTTTCTTAAATTACATCCTCTTGTGAGTCCATAAAATCCAGGAGTTATTACAAATAAATAAATGGAGTCTCTCTTCATGACGTAAACCAGCTTTCAATGAAGTCATTGAGGGGAAGTTTGGTTTGGATGGAGGCAGCACCTACCCAGGGGCAAAGTTCTGCTTTCCACTCACTCAGAGCTGGAGATGCTGGTCAGCAGCTGCTCTAAGTCAACCAAAAGGAGCAAACCCCTGTTGCTTCATTTCTTGTTTTAACTTCCAGAGGGAAGTTTTCCTTACATCCTTTGGCATGTAGCAGCCAGGGCCCAGTGTCCTGGGATCTGGGTAAGGAAAGAGGATGAGTGGGTGCTCACTACCTCCCCAGACAGCTCGAACTTGAATTCCTGGAGCAGTCACGCTGCACCTTGGCACTCCCAATGCCAGCACTAAACCACAAGGCTGCAGCCTGCCCCAGGCATGATGGAAAATACATGGTTTGGATGAAAGTAAGGTAGGCTGCAAAGACTCACTCCCAGGGAGCTACAGCCTTGCGGGTGCCTCCCAGATGGCGGTGATTCTGGAGCACATCCTGGGAGGCAGCAGTTCTTGCGGATCTATCTATCTCTTGGTAGCTTTCTGGGGACCTGCAGGTGGCCCCAACATTCACTATGACAGGGGACTGGAGTATGGAGCAGAGTGTAAGCCCATATCTGGTGGAAATAATGACTACTCACATACACAATTCAATTCCAGGGAGCCGAGACTTCACAGCTCTCCTTGGCTGGGCGACTTCTTTTTTTTTCTTCTTCTTCTTTGAAAGGAAGGCAGGCTCTCCTCTGTGCAGGCCTCTTTCCCACCTCTAACCCACAAAACTAATTCTCCTGTGCTCATAGGGTTACAGAAGAAGACTTTGAAAAGAATAATACAAGAGTGCTGTCTAGGATTCACAGCATTGGATTTGGAGCCAGCATTACACAATCGCTACTGGCAGATTTTAGGTGATTTGGATAGATTGTTGAGATTCTCCATTCTTTTCCTTACTCATATGATGGAAACTGGTATTTTATAAAGGATATTAAAATAGCTCCCAGACATAGGGTCCAAGGATTGCCTTGGTAGCAAAGTAGAAATTAACCCGAGAAGCTAGATAGCTTATGGCTTCCAGGTGGCTCTGGAGTAAAATGCTGGTTTTAAGTAAGGTGTCTGCTATTGGGTTAGTCCATGACCAAGCCAGAGGAAGATAACTGAAGATTCCAGGCCCCCTTCCAAATTTCATCGGGGTCCTTACCCTCCCAACATGAATGCACTTAGGAGCACCCAATAAAGTTGAGAGGCAATGCAGCATAGTGGTTAGGAGCATGGCCCTGAAGTCAGAGAGACCTGGGCTCCATTCCTGTTTAATCCCACTATCTTGGGAAACTCACTTGTCCATTTTGTCTCAGTGCTCATATCTCTGAAATAGGGATAAGTACCGATGGCACAGTCGTGGGTAGACAGCACACAGTAATCAGTCACTAAATCTGACTTCACTTTAGAGTTCAGCTTTTCCACCCACCCAGGAGCTCTGGCTTTGTGTAATAATACATATTGCTCTGCCCCCTCCAGAATGTAAGACCCACGAAGCAGAGACTTTCATTTCTTTTATTCGCAACCATTTCCCCTGTGCCCAGAATAATGCTTGCCACATATGAGATGCTCGATAAATAAATTCATTCATTCACTTGGTCGTTATGCAACAAATGTTCATTAAATACGTACTTAGTGCTAAGCATTGTACCAGGCAATGTCAGAGAGACTAAATAATAGGCCCCGCAATTAAATGCAAGACATGATCCTGGAGTGGATGAAAAAATGGAGGTGAAAAGACCCGAAAGGACTTCACTGGGACATATGACATAATTTGATTGCTTTATATCAATGTTAAATGAACTTGATAACTGTTCTTATGGTAGTTACATGAGTGAAGAGCCATAATCTTAGGAAATGTACAGGGAAGTGTTATGTGTTCAAGGAGCATGATGCATACAACCTACACTCAAAGGTTTAGAAAATAGGTAAATAGGTAAGTAGATAGACAGACAGACAGACAGGATGATATGGCAAATGTGGCACAATGTTAAAAGTTATGGGATATTGGTATATGGGTGGGAGGGTATTTTCTCTGTATGGATTTTGTATTATGCTTGCAACTGACCTGTAAGTTTGAAATTGTTTCAAAATAAAAAGTTAAAACAAACAATAGGTCCCTTGAGAGACCATGAGATGCCATCTTGTTGTATAGTGATGAGAAACTCAGGCAAGGAACTCTGGGTCTAGTCTTAGGCAGTGCCCAAGAATGACACTGGGTGGCATGAGGGTCATCGCAGAATGTCACACATCAAGGAGTCTGTGGGCTGGGGTTGGTTAGAAGGATTTCCCACAGAAGCAGGCATGGAGTTGGGCCTCCTGCTTCCTGTGTAGGCCCTACTAGGGTGCATAACAGAGTTACCCAGGTAGACTCAGGAACACAGGTCTCTCGACTATTCCAATAAGGTTATTTTAGGGTTCTAGTGATGTGCTCATAAGTTTTTGAGAAATAAACGGAAAGTCACTAGACATTTTCATTAATTATGACACTACCATTGTTATGATTGCTCAATGCCCTGACCTCTGAGTTCCTTGACTTCCTCTCTTCCAATGACATTGTCCTTTACTTACTCCCATTACTCACTCCCTCACCCCCATATTCCCAATTTCAACCTTCCCACTTTCCAACCACCACCTCACAGATTTCTAGCTCACTGCTCTACAACAATTCCTGGAACCCACTGAGCCCCCCCAATCCATATCCCTTTTCACTGCCCTTTATCTGCTGCTTAGCCTCATTTCCCTCCTTACAAAGCATTATACCGTTAAATAAAATAAAATGGTCACCTGTATTGGGCATTGCCAGGAGAGATCCTTTCTGAGAAAGGATTTTCCAGAAGATGAAAACAACCCGCAGGGGCTTTCTGAGAATATGTAACAATGGAAGGCACCCTACAGAATAGCAGATAAGCAAGTCCAGTAGAGATAGCTTATCAGAATCAATGTGTATCTGCTCCTCACTTTGTAAGACCCCTTTATGTCAAATGGAAATTTAGTGTCAGCCAATCAGAACATTTCCTTGCTTCTGCATTTGTCCTATATGAACTTCCCCTTTCTACTCGGAGCTCCTTTCCACGTGTGGTTTGGATGCTGCCTGATTTATGAATTATAAACTGCTCAAATCAACTCCCATAAATAATATCTTATCTAATATTTTATTTTAACAATTCCATGGTCCATCATTATAATCACTTCCTTGCATACAACCTATAAAGGTGACAAAAACTTCAGCAAAAGTTCAGTCAGCAACTTCAACTGCTCCTGACACTGTCTGCAAAGACTGCAGGAACTCAGTTCATGCAGTTCTGACTCCGACTACTTGGAGTGAAGCCAGTCTTCACAGGTCAAGGACAATCCTCTACAAGACTGTCTTTTAGGCATATTTGCAAGTTTGGGGGCTCATGCCACCCACACTTCTGACCAAATGGCTACAAATTTGGGGCTTCCCACCAGCCCCTCGGGTTCAATAACTCACTAGAATGATTCACAGAACTCACTGAAAGCCCTATGTTTACAACTACAGTTTTATTATATTAAAAAGACACAAAAAGGAAGCCAAAAGGAGAGAGATATAGGGTGAGGTAAACGCACAACTTCCATTTTCTCTCCACATGGAATCAGAAATCATCACCTCCCCCTGGCACAAAGGTGTCTCATGATCTTCTCAATCATGGAAGCTCTCTGGGGGGGGAGGGAGGGGGAAGAGGGTCTCATTACATACGTATGATTGATAGAATCAATGTCCAATTGGTTGAACTCAATCTGTAGCCCCCTTCCCCTCCCAGAGGTAGTGGAATTGGGCTAATATGAAGGGGATCAGAGCTCCAACCCCCTAATCACATGGTAAGGCTTCAGGTGTGGCTGGGCCCCTGTTGTCTCTTCAGCAATATGAATTCTCAGGTGTGGTCCTGGGCCCTCTATGAAGAACAAAAGACACTCCTATCACAGAAAAGTCCAAAGATTCAGAGGTTGCTTCCCCAGGAGCTGTGGACAAAGACCAGCCAAGTTTTTCATGACACTGCACGCCCTTAATTCCCTTGCCCTTTGCCTTGCTTAGAACTCACCTGGCAAATCCCCAGCCCCTTCCAATTCTCCGCCCACTGAACACCTGCTCTAAGCAACTGACACATACCATACTGTTTTCAATTTGATTTTCCAAAAAGCACCTGCTGAGACAAGGATTGAAATACAGCTAGTGTTTTGGAAGATGGTCCTGGGAAACGCCAGGAGAGGAGTCAGGAAATGAGACAGGGAAGAAAAGAAAGCCAACGAAGGGTGCACGAACAAGCAAGTTGCCTCCGTGGGCAACTGGGGAATCCCACTGGGGAACACTGTGACCCGCCCTGAACACCCCACAGGGTGCCGAGGGAGCTGGGGTGATTATCCACCGAGCCCTTGTCCGTCATTGGCTGAGTGCCGCTTTAGGGGGCCAGTAACTTCAGCACTTCGTGATTAACCTATCATCAGGCAGAATACGTTCCCACAGCCAGAACAAATGCTCTCAGGCAGAAAGCCAGAAGTGTGCATGGTAAAGACCCTTCACTGGAAAGGTGAGTGCCAAATGGATGAGGACAGAGCACCACGGGGCATCACCAACAGCAGCTTGCTCATTGGTCTTAGCCTCAGATTAGCCTTCGGTGCTGCCTGACAATCCTGCTGTATTTCTCTAATCAACTCTCTCTAACAAACTTCTGGATAACTCACACCTCTGCCTCTTTTTTTAAACCTCCACTAAATCCCCTCACTCTTCACACTCAGCCTTTGACCTTGCTTTGCCCTTCACGGAAATGACTGAAACCATCAAAAGCCAGCTCCACCCCTCCTACCAGCATGACTAGCCACCTCTGTGTGTCAGTGCCCATCTACTCTGCTGCCTTCCTGTTAACTGTGGAAGCGTGCGATTTCATCCTCTCAAAGACCAAAGCTTCCCCCGTGCCCTAGTCCTCATGCCCTCTCACCTATTCAAGAACAGCACACCTGCACTTGCCCTGCCCCCCTCATTAGGTGTTCCTAATGTTCCCGTATCAGCATTCAAACATCTGTAACCTCTCCCATCTT
>JAQZBX010098174.1:0-11608 GCA_029593785.1 Cabassous unicinctus | reverse complement strand
TTTTTTTTTTTTTTTTTTTGGTGATATAAGGGACCCAAAAGAAGTCCTCTGCTATATCACCCCCTTCACTGAGGGGTCCCTAAATAGGCTCATGGAATCTAATCAAGCCCTACTCACTTGCTGATCTTTCAGGAGCTCTGAAGCTTTGATGCTTGTCAGTGCAGAGTGATAAAATTGGCTGACTCTGCCCCCTCTGGGGCCAGGCCTCAGTGCCAGCATGCTGCTGGGTAAATCAAGTTTGCTCAGCAGATTCGCCTCTCCCTTCAGCTTGGCACTGTTTCAAGCTGGCTTATCTGCTCCCCAAAGCTATGAAGGGGTCCAGGCAGCCAAATACACAGAAGTTAAACCCCTCTCCACCTTCTGTCAGAGCCCTCCCTCCCTCAGAGTAAGCTCCCTCGCCCCAGTGGCAGGAGTCGTGGATGTAGGCAGAGCTCAGCCATCTGCGTTAACCACCACAGGCAGGCTCAGAACTCATGAATCTCCACCAATTATTCCACGCCATCGATCTGCCCACTGCTAGATGACCCAAGCTTCTCCCTCCATGTGCCCACAGCACAGACCCTCATGCAGGACCCCATCCACAATCGGCTGTCCTGGGAGAGCTAATTCATGATTATCCTCCTAAACCATCACCATCTTGCCTGCCCCTGGATAGTTTGTTTTGATTGTTGAATTGCATGCTCTCTTTATATATCATGCATACTAAACTTTTATTGGATATGTGATTGACAAATATTTTCTCCAGTGGAGTAGGCTGCCTTTTCACCCCTTTGACAATGTTCTTTTACTTATTTATTTTTGATGTTTATCAAAAATTTATTATTATTTTTTAAAGATACTTAGATTACATTAATGTTACATTAAAAATGTAGGGGATTCCCATATGCCCTGTTCCTTACCCCTCCCACATTTTCCCACATTAACAACACCTTTCATTAGTATAGTGCATTTGTTACAATTGCCAAACACATTTTAGAGCATTGTCACTAAGCATGGATTATAGTTTACATTGTAGTTTATACTCTCTCCTGCTCAATTTTGTAAGTTATAAGAAGATGTATAATGGCCTGTATCTATCATAGCAATGTCATTCAGGACAATTCCCAAGTTCTGACAATAACCCCATATTACAACTATTTTTCCCTCTCCCTACCTACAGAAGCTCAAGTGGCCATCGCCTCCACATTCTTTGGGTTGCAAAAGTGTTGATTTTTTTAGGAGGTCCCATTTATCTATTTTTTTCTTTTCTTGCTCTTGCTTTGGTTGTAAGGTTTAAGAACCTACTGCCTACTCCAAGATCTTGAAGATGTTTTAATGCATTTTTTTCCTAGAAGTTTTATGGTTGTTGTTTTTATATTTAGGTCCTTGATCCATTCTGAGTTAATTTTAGAATAAGATGTGAAATAAGGATCTTCTTCCTTTCTTTTGGATATGGCTATCCAGCTCTCCCAGCAACATTTGTTGAACAGACTGTTCTGGCCCAGCCTGGTGGTCCTAACTGCCTTGCCAAAAATCTCTTGACAGTAGATGTGAGGGTGCATTTCTGAGTTTTCTATTCATTTCCATTGGTTAATCTGTGAGATTTTAGGCCAGTACCATGGTGTTTTTACCACTGTAGCTAAGTAATAAGCTTTAAAGTCAGGAAATGAGAGTCCTCCCACTTCATTCTTTTTAGAGATATTTTTGTCTATTTGAGGCCCCTTAAACTTCTAAATTTGATTATTGGCTTTTTGATTTCTACAAAAAACGCCATTGGGATTGTCATTGGAATTGCGTTGAATCTGTAAATCACTTCAAGAAGAATTGGCATCTTAATGTTATTTAGTCTTCTAATCCATGAACACAAAATGTCCTTCCATTTATTTAAGTTTTCTTTGGTTTCTTTTAGCAATATTTTGTAGTTTTCTCAATATCAGTTTTCTTGTCCTTAGTTAAGATTTTTCCTAAATATTGTTACAGTCATGATTAAAAATGGGATTTTTTTCTGATGTCCTCCTCAGATTGTACATCAGTGGTGTACAGAAACACTGTTTATTTTAGCATATTAATCTTGTATCCTGAGACTTTGCTGAACTCACCTCTTAATTTTAGTAGCTTTGTTGTGGGTTTTTCAGGATTTTCTAAATATAGGATCATATCATCAGCAAATAGTGAAAGTTTCACTTCTTCTTTTCCTATTTGGGTGACTTTTATTTTACATTAAGCATAATTTTTCTAGGCTAAACTTCTAGCACAATATTGAATAAAAATTGTGACAGTAGGAATCCTTGTCTTGTTCCTGATCTCAGCAGGAAAGCTTTGATTCATTCTCTGTTGAGTAAAAAGCTCGCTGTAGGCTTTTCACACATTTGTTGAACAGACTGTTCTCATTGTGCACTTTACCACAATGAGAAACATTCTTTTTATTAATATCTTTTAGAGTGTTTTTTTTCAAGAAAGGATGCTGTATTTTGTCAAATGCTCTTTCTGCATTAATCATGACTTTCATATAATTTTTCTTCTTCAATTTATCAGTCTGATTTATTACACCAGTTGATTTACTTGTGTTGAAACTTCCTTGCATACATGTGATAAAAAACTACTTGTTCATGGTGTATAATTCTTTTAAAGTGTTTTTGGATTTAGGTTGCAAGTATTTTGTTGAGGATATTTGCTCCTATATTGATTAGAGCTATTTATCTGTAAATGTTGCTGGGAGAACAGGACAGCCATATCCAAAAGAAAGGAAGAAGATATTTATCTCACATTTTATATAAAAATTAACTCAAAATGGTTCAAGGACCTGAATATAAAAATAACAACCATAAAACTCTTGGAAAAAAGTGCATTAAAACATCTTCAAGATTTTGGAGGAGGCAGTAGTTTCTTAAACTTACACCCAAAGCAAGAGCAAGAAAAGCAAAAATAGATAAATGGGGCCTCCTAAAAAAATTCAACACTTTTGCAACACAAAGTAAAGTGGAGGTGAAGGTCTCTTGAGCTTCTGTAGGTAGGGAGAAGGGAAAATAGTTGTAATAGGGGGGTATTTTCAGAACTTAGGAATTGTCCTGAATGACATTGCTATGACAGATACAAACCACTATGTATCTTCTCATAACTTACAAAATTGTGCAGGAGAGAGTGTAACTACAGTGTAAATTATAATCCATGCTAGTGGCAATGCTCTAAAATGTGTTTGGCAATTGTAACAAATGCACCACACTAATGAAGGGTGTTGTTAATGTGGGAAAATGTGGGAGGGGTAAGGAGCGGGGCATATGGGAAGCCCCAATATTTTTAATGTAACATTTATATAATCTAAGTATCTTTTTTTAAAAAAATAAAATAATATCAAAAATAAATTAATAGACTTCTTGGCGAGATGGCGTCGGTTTAGGAGGGCACTCACTAACTCACTCTCTTAGGATGGCTGATTGAGGACAGGATCCCACCTGAGGGGTCTGTGCTGGAGGCACAAAGAGCAAGAACATTGGGGACATCAATCTGGAGGGAGCTGGATGGGGAGGTGGATTGCTCAGGAAAGATCCATGCTGCTAGCTTGTCTCTTCTTTGCGGTACTTCTTTTTCTGTGATTTCCCATTCTCAATACTGATTTTGTCTCCCAATGCTCTTTTCCTTCCTTCATCTTTCTGCATTCTGCTTTCTGTTGTGGTTCTTACATACCACCTTTTTTCATTAGCCCACAACTTAAGGGTGTCAATTTCTATTCTACTTATTCTGTTTTCTTCTTTTTTTTAATTATTATTATTAACTTTTTCCTTTCAGCCTTTTCTTTACTCTTTCTCTCTCTCCTCATCATTCTGAACTTCTAAAGCATTATATATATTTCCTCTATTTAGTTTCCCGATCCATTGTAGGCACTCCAATTTTTTTCCTATTACTCTACACTGCATATATGAGTTAAACATTCATTTTACTAAGTCTTATATGGCCCCTCTTCTTTTATCAATTATTACTGTTATCTTACTTCCTTTCTCACATCTTTCGATTCCTCCAGCCATAATCTTTTGCCTTCAAGGGAACATAGAAAAATGCAAGGAAATAAAATAAGAAGAACAGTCTCAAAGAGAAACTTAAAACACTCACAGAACGACCAGCTAAATAAAACTCTAGAGCAGAGAGAGAAACTAATCAACTGAAGAAACCCATCAAGATAAAATGATGACTAGAGGGCAATAAAAAATTACAAACCACACTGAGAAACAGGAAGACATGGACCAGTCCAATGAACAAACTAAAAACCAGGAAGAGATGCAGAACATTGAACAACTAATTAAAGCTTTCTAAACAAATATCATGGACCAACTTAATGAAGTGAAGGAAGACATTAAGGATATTAAGAAGACACTGGGAGAACATACTGAAGAAATTGTCAACATACATGAAAAGATAACAGATATGATGGTGACCAATGGCACAATCCAAGAAATCAAAAAGACTCTGGATTCACATAACAGCAGTTTTCAACTGTCAGAAGAAAGAATTAGTGATGTGGAACACAGTATATCTGAAATCAAACAGATAGTAAAAGAGATAGAAAAAGATAGAAAAAAAGCAGCAGGGACTCAGGGATTTAACCAACAAAACAAAACACACAAACATATGCATCATAGGCAACCCAAAAGGAGAAGAGAAGGGAAAGGAAACAGAAGGAGTGTTGAAGGAAATAGTGGCTGAAAACTTCCCAACCTTATTGAGAGGGATGGATGTACATATCCAGAAAGCACAGCACATCCCAAACATTAAAAATCCCAACAGACCCACACCAAGGCATATACTTGTGAAAATATCCAATGCTCAAGACAAAAAGAAAATACTCAAGGCAGCAAGAGAAAAGAGAACCATCACATACAAGGAAAGCACAATAAGATTAAGTGCTGATTTCTCATCTGAAACCATGGAGTCAAGAAGAGAGTGGTATGACATAGTTCATCTGAATATACATGAAAGTTATATAAAATTGTTCAAATGATCAAGGGGTGGGGCATGGTCATGGTGGGTAGACAATCACTGAATCAATGAGGGAATACTGAATATCCAGCCTGGAGAGCTCTGCCACATTCTCCAAGGGAGCAGCAACAGTCCCCTGAGAGCAGGGGCAGTGACTGTCAGAAGAGGATTGTCCACCGATGGTTTCTTCTTATTGATGACTAGCCTTATGAGTCCTCGTTCTTGTAATTGAATCTTAGCCTACTATTATGGGGTGCCCAAGGGTTGCCACCTGAGAGCCTCCTTGTTGTTCAAATGTGGCCTCTCTCTAAGCCAAACCCAGTATATGAATGAATTACCTTCCCCTAAGAGTCGACATGACTCCCGGGGATGAGCCTCCCTGGCAACGAGGGATTAATACGAAGCACCAACTGGCAATATGACTGAAAAAAGACCTTGAATAAAAGGTGGAAAAGGTAAAGACAAATGAGTTCATGTGGCTAAGAGACTTCAAAGAGAGTCGGTAGGTCATCTGAAAGGTAATGCTTACGCACACCTCAGTAGAATGTCATAGATCACCAAAGTGGATATCACCCCACACAAAGGGGCTCCTGAGGGCACTGGAGACACACCGGTGCTATGTAAGGAGGGGATAGCTCCAGAGATTGATGCCTATTCAGTGGGCTCTACTTTGGAATCTGTACTCCTGAAAGTGACAGAGTTGGCCTCAAATAAGTCCTGCCTGTACATGGTCCATTAGTCCCTTCTACTCAAACATATATGAGATACTGGAGTTCATAGGTATACTTCCAGAGACTGGAGGCTCTTGCCTGCGCATGTGCCAGCTGTGCCTGGAATCTCGGTGGAGCTGCAACTTCTACTCTACAGCTCAGTGGACTCACCCAAGTCACCTGGTGAGGAGACAATGATGGGCAATGGCCATCCCTGGGAATGGAGAGAGCCTGCAGCTGAGGCAGGATAATCCTGTCCACCATAACCATCCCAGACTCCTCAAGCCTGGGGTAAGAGCTATGGATTAGAGTGGACTTACGGGTATTCTGTTGTAGACATATTGTGATTCAAGCAATGGAAGAAATTATAAAAGTGAGGTGGAGCCAGTGGCCACTGGATGCTTTAGGTGCAGGGAAGGGAAAAGCACTTGTAATACAGGGGCTTTCTCAGGACTTGGGAATTATCCTGAGTGACATTACAATGATATATATAGGCTATTTTACATCAGCATATAACATGCAGAACTGTGTAGGATAGAGTGTGTTCTACAATGTGAACTATGGTCCATGCTTAGTGGCAAAGCCCCAGGATGTGTATATCCATTGCAGATGATGTGCCATACTAATGAAAGATGTTTATGTGGGAGGTTGTGGGAGGTGTGGGAGGTGGAGAACATGGAAATCCCTGTAATTTTCATGTTACATTTATGTAATCTAAGCATCTTTTAAAATAAAAAAAAAACACATATATGTATATCATCAAAAAATAAATTAGTTAATTAAAGGATTTTGTCAAAGGGATTAAAAGGCAGCCTACTCAGTTGGAGAATATATGTATCAGTCACACATCCAATAAATGTTTAGTACCCATGATATTTAATGAGATCATGCAACTCAACAATCAAAACAAACTATCCGATTAAAAATAGGTAAAAGGCCTGAAAAGACACTGGTTCAAAGAATAAATACATATGTCAATAAAAACACATAATAAAATGTTCAACATCATTAGTGATTAAGGAAATGCGTCCTTGATATTGATGAGTGTGCTTGTGAACCTTTGTTCCTGAAACTGAAAATTAGCCTAGCGTTGTGGTGTGCCTAAGGTTTGCGTCCTGAGAGCCTCATTGTTGCTCAAATATGGCCTCTCTCTAAGCCAAACTCAGCATATGAATGCATTACCTTGCCCCCAGCATGGGGCATGACTGCTGGGGATGAGCCTCCCAGGCACTGTGGAATTACTACCAAGCATGCACTAGTAATGCAACTGGAAAAATACCCTAAATTAAAGGGGGAAAATTTAAAGACAAATGAGTTTATATGGCTAAGAGACTTCAAAGTGAGTTGTAGGTCATCCCAGAGGTAATGCTTATACACATCTCTGCAGGATTTCCTAGACTGCCAAAGTGGATGCTGCCTCTTATAGTGGGCCTCCTGAAGTCTCTAGAGACACCCAGATCCTATGGTCAGGGCAGATAGCTCCTGAGTTTGGTGCCTTGACATTGGGCCCTACTTTGGAGTTTGTGTTCCTGAGAGTGACAGAGTTGGACTCAGTTATGGCTTCCCTACACATGACTCATCTGTCCCTTCTATTTGAACCTATACATGCTGCTGCAGTTAGTAGATGTACATCCAAGAGACTTGAATCTTTGGGCTGTCCATGTGCCAGCTAGGCACAGAGCCTCAGTGGAATTGCAGCACCTGCTCTCCTGTTCATTGGAATCACCCAGGACAACTAACAAGGAAGTGAAGATTGACAACCACCATACCAAAGAAATGAGAGAGCCTAAACCTGCAAGCAAGTGAGTCCCATCCATCGGCTGCATGTAATTGAAATCCCCTCTCAATTAGAGGTGGAGCAGACATCACCATCCCATAATCCTCAGTATTCGGGAATGAACTATGGACCAGAGTGGACAACCTTGTATTCTACAATAGACTTGTGATTCTAGCAATGGAAGAAATTACAGCATTGATATGGAGGCAGTGGCCACTGGAGGCTCTGGGGTTACAGGGAGGTAAAGACAGGTGTAATGTGGGGGCTTTTTTGGGACTTGGGAATCATCCTGAATGGCACTGCAATGACAGATATTTGCCATTATATATCTTCCTATATCCTGCAGAATTGTGTGGAAGAGAGTGTAAACTACAATGTGAACTATGGTCCATGCTCAATGGCAATGTTCCAGAATGAGTTTATCAGTTGCAATGAATATGTCATAGTAATGATGGATGTTGCTTATGTAGGAGGGTGTGGGAGGTGTGGGAAGCAGGGCATATATGAATGCTTATATTTTTTGTGTAACATTTGTGCAATCTAAGTGTCTTTAAAAAATAAAAAATATATTTTATAAAATGAAGGCTTATATGCACTTAAAGACAATGTTAATGCACAATATTCACTTATTAAGCTGTGAAAACAGTGATTTTTAATTTAATAAACTGAGTAAAATACAAAAAGAAACTACAATGAGGTAAATTTCAAACCTATTTGTCTGGCCACTATTAAAAAGACAGAAAACTATAAATATTGAGGAGGATGTGGAGAGATAGGAATTCTTTTGTAATGTTGGTGTATATGTAGAATGGTTCAGCCAATGTGGAGAACTGTTTGGTAGTTCCTAAGTAAAATGAATACAGACTTGCCATGGGGCGCCAACTATACCATTGTTAGGCATATACTCAGAAGAACTGAGAGAAGTGACTTGAATAGACATCTGCTCACCAATGTTCATAGTAACTTTAATCACTATAGCCAAAATTTGGAAACAACACAGGTGGCCATCAACTCTTAAATGGATAAACAAATTGTGGTGTGTACATACTATGGAATATATAGCAGCAGTAAAAGGAATTAATTCATGAAGCATATGACAACATGGATGAACCTGGGGGACATTATGTTGGTTGAAGCAAGCCACAGACAAAAGGACAAATGTATGATTGCACTATTATGAACTGAATATATTATATAAACTCCTGGAACTAGAAATTAAAATATAGGTTACCAGAAAATAGTAAGAGGGTAGAGAAGGGAAAGCTGATGGTTAATCTGCAGAATTGGTAAAAAGGTTGTTTTTAAATCTTTGGAAATAAACGGAAATGGTGAAAGCATATAATGTTGCTCATAACTAGCAGAGCTATTATATGAGTATGACACTGATTGAAAAGGAATACCTAAATACATTTCTATTACAAGAGGGAAAGCTAAAAAGTGTAACTTGGGACTGTATAACATAGTGAAACCTCATGTAAAACATGAATATTGGTGATATTGCCTATAAAAGACAGTTTTTACACAATATAAACACTAATACATTAGCAAGAAGGAAATAGAATAGCAGCTATGAATGGCAGGCAAGCCATAGAGATATTGAAAGGTGATGAGTTTTGTTTGCTTGATTGATTGTTTATTATTATTATTATTATTACTGGAATAATGAAAATGCTCTAAAAGTGATTGCAGTGATAAATGTACAACTTTGTGATTATACAGAATACCATTGATTGCATACTTTGATTATATTTTATGTTTTATTAATTTATATCAGTAAAATTGATTTGTTAAAAAAAACCTTTAAACCTTCAAAAATGTAAAATTAATTTTGTGCCAGGAAAATGTGGTATGAATTTAGTAAGATAAATGTCATAGAAAATTACATTGTCAATGAAGAGCACCAGAAATGGAACCAATATCAAAAAATATATGATAATGTTTGTTCTTCATGTATATGTAAAGTGATATATTATCACATGAAGGAATAATTAGATAAGTTAAATATATAATCTAAGCTGTAAATCAAAAAACAACTTTAGAGAAAAATACATATAGCTAAAAACCAATAAGAACATAATTCAAATGGGCCTGAAAAAGGGAAACAGAAAACAAAGAATAGAGGGAACAAAAGAAAAGAAAAAAACAGTACAATATATTTAACATTTAAACACATCAATAATTACAATTAATTTAAATAATAAAAAAGCACAATTTTAAGACAGAGAACTTTTGACAGGATTTAAAAAGTAAGCCCCTATTTTATGCTGCTTTCAAGAAATTGACTTTAATATAAAGACCCAAATAGGTTAAAAGTAAAGGATATGTGAAGATACATATGCTAACACAAACTTTTAAGAGGTGTATTGGTTAGATTAATAACAGAAAATAAAGACATTGGAGCAAACACCAGACATAAAGGAAGTTATTTCATATTGATTTTAAAAAGTCAATTTATGAAGGTGACATAAAACTATAGAACATTAAAACAGCAAAAAAAAAAAAAGCAGAAGAGCTTCAAAATTCATATGGCAAACTGATAGAACTGTTAGGAGAAATACATGTATGAAGAATTAGAAACAAAGATTTCAATACCCCTCTATTCTTTTGATAACTTAGGTCAAAGAGCATATTCTGTACAATTTCAGCATTTGAACTTTATGCAGTCTTCCTTATAGCTCAGAATATGGTATAATTTAGTATGTTTATTTGGAAAGAAAATATATTTTGCACATTCACGGTACAGTGTCATATGAATGTCAATTTGAGCAAGATAGAAAATAGCATACTCAAATCTTATATTAATCCTTACTTTTTAAATGTTTTATGAATAGTAATGAGCCATATTTTAAATTGTTTAAAAATGATGGTATTTTTTATTTCTCGATTTTATTTTAATAATTGCTGTATATATTGCCATGCTATATAATTATGTAAGTATAATATTATACCACTTCATTTGAATAAATATTTCAAAATGAGCTCTCAATTCTAAAAAATATGATCACAATTTTCTTTAAATCATTGGTCTCCAAATTTAATTGTACATTATATGGTTGTTTATACATGGCCAGCTGCACTATATATATATATATATATATATGTATATCATTATATATATAGTCATGTTATTTTTTTAAATTAGAGAAGTAGGCTTACAGGAATACAATGCAGAATACACAGATTTCTCTTACACTCCTCTTATTTACACCTGCATTAGCGTGGTACCCATGTTACAACAGATGAAAATATATCATTATAATTATACTACTAATTATACTCCATAGTTTACATTAGGATTCATTGTGTTATACAGTGCTAAATTAGTGTCATTGTTGTTATTTTAAATTTTTATTCCAGTAACGTTTATACAACCTAAGATTTTCCATTTTAATCACAATACATTTCTATAATTACAGATATATAAATAAGGTATAAATGTACATTCATATATGATGGAACATACTTTGTACAACATTAATGCAAATTGTGCAGATGATATATTTTCCAAAGATTATAATTCATTAGCTAATAATACATCATTGATTTGTGATAAAATCATTGTTGGAAATAGCAGAAGAGACAGTGCTGATTTTAATGAGTGACAAACAAGGCCTGAATTTACAAAGCTGAACTGGAATATTTCAGTGGTTATCTGTAAAAACTACATATATTTTGGAGATTTATTTATTCATTATGGCAAACTATTTGTCAGCCATTAAAGAGTTCTCTTAATTGAAGGTTACTCTAGGGGTTATACACCATAATACATGATACATATAAAAACATGCACTAAAAATACATAATTTCATTTTTTCATCATCTTAACATATTGAATAGTGGATTTAGGAGAAGCAGAAGGTGGAAATAGGAAACATTTACCTTACTTTGGTATTTTTGGTATAGAGAACTTAAAACTGGGCAACCAATAATTATAATCCTAAACTTTCTAAACATTTACAATTTTGTAAATATTTTTCTTACTTTGAGCAAAAGTAATTGTTATTTAAAATTTGCTCTTCCACATTATGCAATGTAAGGAAATGTAATTATATCACCAGCCTAACCATATACATTTAGAATTATTTTAGCTATATGACGAATTAAAGATATTCTCTGTGTTTTATAAGTCCACAAAAAGATCAAAGAAAGTGAATGTATAGTTTATATTTTA